>WEIT01007325.1:91005-113604 GCA_013389985.1 Dryoscopus gambensis
CTACTCCTGTTTAGCACTTTGCTTTTGGATCCCTGTTCCCATTTGGAACGTTCCTTTTGGATCCCTGTTCCCGTTTGGAACGCTCATTTTGGATCCCTGTTCCCCTTTGGAATGCTCATTTTGGATCCCTGTTCCCGTTTGGAACGCTCATTTTGGATCCCTGTTCCCGTTTGGAACGTTCGTTTTGGATCCCTGTTCCCATTTGGAACGCTCCTTTTGGATCCCTGTTCCCCTTTGGAACGCTCATTTTGGATCCCTGTTCCCGTTTGGAACGTTCCTTTTGGATCCCTGTTCCCCTTTGGAACGCTCATTTTGGATCCCTGTTCCTGTTTGGAACGCTCCTTTTGGATCCCTGTTCCCGCTTGCCGTGAAGTGCAGCCGCTGCAGGAGGTGTCAGAGCTCCGTGTCAGAGCAGCCCAGCTTCAGCCGCGTGTTTGTACCGGGTGTCCCTAAAAATGCAACACGAGGAGCCCACCCAGGACAGCCGCAGAATTCAGAAATCAGGATGGAACTACAAAATTTCTCCCAGGGAAAGTGTGACTTTTAGTTTAGACAGAAAGAGCTTGGAATTTCTTGACCAGCTGGAGTTGATTTTCTCTTTGAAAAATTGGTATTTCTGTGCACCTGGGCACAAATATTCCGTCTATTTTGGCTGGGTTGCTTTGATTTGAGATTTTGATTTTGATTATTTACTTCTTTATTTTTATTTTCATTCTTTTTAAGGAGCCATCCTTTTGATCTCCTTTATACCAAACACATTTTTATTTCAAAATATTCGGTGGCCCACAACTTCTCATTTTGAAATCATCTTTTTCTCATATTTTAGCTGGAGGAAAATTCCCAGGGCTGAGCAGGGGGCAAAGCTTCTCTGTTTCCCCAGAACGTGGAGAGCTTTAACCTCCCTCCCCACAGGTTTTCCACTCCTGCTGCAGGCCGGCGTTTTCCCCTCCTTTCTGATGCTGGGCTCACAGAAACACTTCCAGAATTCCTCAGTAGCTTTGCACTGGAAATCTCCGTGCCCTTATTCCGGCTGGGGTCTGGTGAGCGCTGCTGGCACTTATTACAGATTAAAATCACATTCAAAGTGCCCTCATCCTGAGCTTCTCCCTAATCCGGGCAGAGTCAGCCCCGCTCATCTGCTCCGCGCCCCCTTCCCCTCCCTTCCCCAGCTTTTTGCCACCCGGGTGGAACTCCTGCTATCTGATTTTTTCTGTGCTGCTGCCATTAGAGGGAAATGATTTTTCTTCAGTTTGCTCAAAGCCAGATTTAAAGGCAGGTCCCCGAGGCAGCAGGAAAGTCGATCCCCTAAGCTACTCCCTCATTGTTTGCTTTTTTACATGTAATATCCCATTTCTGAGCCGGGCTGTAACTTAAAATACAGCACACGCTACGTAAATACCTCCCTTAGAAATGGGCTAATATGACATTTAATGGAAATTAACTGCTTTTATGGTGGTGTTTTGTTGCACCGCCACCTGAAAAATGGATAAATCCACTTTATATACACAGAAATATTGCCCAGGCTTCTCTTTTTGCCACTTTCTTGACTTTAAATGGATGTAGCTGCATTTATGCTGCTGAGCTCATTTAAAATACATCCAAATATATGTAATTTTAACTACAGCAGTCCACCTAAGAATTCCACCTGCGTCTCTCCCCCATTAGTTATGTACTTATAGCACTGGAAAACGCAGAGATCCGTGGGGAAATTCCAGATAAACCCTCGTATTTATTGCAGGGCTGGAGCAGCAAAGGGTTACTTGAGCCCAGGCATTGTAAGTACAAGCAACAGGACTCCATTGGCTTTAATTTGTCCATGTCTTTCATTTGATACTCCCAGTATTAATAGCTTTGCGAGGAAATTCTGCAGTCATTAATCATAATAATTAATCAGATCCAATTATATTGCATATAAATGCGAACAAATTGCTGAAAAAATAATGATCTATCACCAACATGTCACGAGGAAAAAGAGACTAAAATAGTAATTAGAAGCAGGGATTTAGTTGTGTGCAAGTACTCTGTGCCTGATTTTAGCAGTGTGATGATCTGATGATGTAATTAGTGGGAAGAAAGTCAAGCAGGCTTTTGCAGCAGACCCCTTAATGACTGTGCAACGCAGGAAAAAATATCCTTGCGTTGCTGACTGCTTTTATATTTACCATTAAACCCTTGCTGGCTTACAGAGATGGTTGGAAAAATATGGCTTCTGGCATTTTCCACCCAGTCTGCCTTGAGATGCTTCAAAAATATTCAGAATTCCCCTCAAAACTGGGGTGGGGCAGCAGCGCTTTCCCCCTGCACCAAGGGCGAGATCCGGGTGTAAATCTGCCCATTCTGGTAAATCTAGGAAATCCACTCATTCTGGCAGATTTAAATCTGGCTGTAGCAGATTTAAACCCATGCCTAGATTTAAACCCATTATTAGTAGAATTAAATCCAGGTGCAGACCTGCTAATTCTAATTTGCTGAAGCCGGTTCTGTGGCAGTATTCTGTACCAGGGCCCCCCATTCTCCCGTCACTGCCAGCTGCTGGGTAACTGATTTCTGCTCGAAGCAGCCAGGTTTTTATGTTTTATTGTCCTGAGCCACCCTTGGCGTGGCACAGGGTGCCCCACGGCAGTGCCAGCCCTCGGCCCCTGCCCCACACCCATCCCTCCTGTCCCTCGGGGGCAGATTTTGGGTGCCCCCGCCACGCACACCCCGCTCAGCACACGCTGAACGAGCACTACACCAGTGCTTTCAGGAGCAGCACCCCCAAGTCTTTAAACTCTTGTGCCCTGCTCCAGTGGATTACACTTGAAACAGTGACTGAAGATTGATGAGCAGGTTTATGACAGATTTTCTACTTGAAAATAAATGTGAAGTTCATCATAGTTTTCAATACTAAGCACTGCACTTTCCTGCCTTTGATCTGGGTGTTGTGACTACTACAAAGAAATAAAACCTTATCTTACCTTTTCCAGCATCTACTGCAGGAGACCTCAATAATGCATAAGAACATCTGGAAGTGCGGTAATTTCGGCTATCAGAGATAAGAATTGACACAAAACAGGTAAACCCTACAAAGTCGTCATGTTGAAATGAGCTGATTATGGTCCGGGAACATAAAACATCATGTAGAATGTTTTCATGCTTCCCATTTTATATATATTTATATATAAAGAAGGAATGCCAATTATTTCATCTTTTTTTTTCCGGTGGGTTTAATAGGTTGATTAGCTGGGAGCTATATTATATTTTTATATAAAGAGACAGGAGTGACTGCAAATCTATTGCCATCTATTTCTGTTTGGAGTTAACTGTGAGTTCATAGAAAATACACGGGCATAGCAAACAGGGGTTTGAAATGACAATTTTTTACTGGTTGCAAGTGCTAATTGCTAGTTTCTCAAGGGTATAGAATTAATCACCTGCTAGATTTACAGTCTCTAGGTTGAGACCTGAGGATGGAGGCAATAAGAAAAGCTCTTGAGGGACATATCATATGGTGAGTCTAAATATCAGTCTCTATGCATATGTAAATTGGCAACAAAGTTTTTTCAAAGCTCAAGTATGCTAATTTCAAACAGGCAAGACTAAAGCTCGCTTTTAGCAGCTGTTTAACGTCTGCCTGTGGGTGGTAGAGAGAGCTTAAAATACAAGCAAACAGTGGTGCATAAGTAATTAAGCAACATTTTGCTGGGCATAAATAATTCTGTTTATATTGCTCTTTGAAGAGTATGGAATACAAAATAACAGCTCGAGTGCACCTTTGGTCACCAGAGGTTGGCTGTGCCTCCTCTTTACCTTTGCGCTGCTTCCACCTTTTCCAGGCAGGAATTAAAGGGGGGTCGGGGCCGCTCCTGTCATTTGTGTGTCAGAGAACTTCACTCTGCATTGCAGCAAAACAAAACAGACGCAGGAAAGTTTTTAGCGCGGTGTATTTGCAGCTCAAGTTATTCCCCTTCCTTTTCCCCTCAAATAATTCCCCTTCTCTTTTCCCTCAAATGATCCCCTTCTCTTCAGCTCCCCAGGCTGAGCCTCCCCAGGGCTGCAGAGCGGGTCTGAGTTTGGAAGGAGATTTATCTGTTTGGAGAGCTCTGCACTTTCACCACATCAAAGTTGATAAAATTATGCCGCATGTGCTATTTTGCTAAATTGTAAAAATTAGTGAGTCAACTCGACTATTTTCAAGGTCATAAGGCTGTTGATAATCCATAAAACAAAACAGCCTGACTTTTGCAGTTGTTATCACTTAAATTATTGCATGCATTAAAATAATAAGATGGTTGCCTTTATGGGATTCTCCTAAACCCGGGAGTCACTGAAGTGGCTGAGCACAAAACACTCGTGTAATTTTGATGGCTGCTCTGAACTGCCAGAATTGACTAAAAGCTGGAAAAACTAAAACAGAGAGATTTAAAAAATATCTCATTTGACTCAGTAAAGACCTTGAAATTAATCACAAGGAAGATGAAAGATGTAACATGATTTGGGAACATCTAGTCTGGAAAAAAGGATTATAAGTCCTGGCTGTGATAAGAGTCAGGATTTTAGAACTTGGGTTTGATTAAATGCTGATGGTTTAAAGAATTAGGAGTTAAAAGAAGAGGCGGTTTGTGGAGGAAACCCTCCGTGCTGAGTGCTGCAGCGAGGGCTGGCACAGTGTTCCAGCCGGTTCGGTGGCACTGCTGTTCCCAGCTGTGGTGCTGGGGAAGGCAGCAGGGATGGAGAGGGGAGGGAGCCTCGTGCAGCAGAAATGCTGGGGGCACAGGGGCTGGGATGGACATGGGGGGCTGGGGGAGCCCGGGAACTCTTGGGAAATTGGGCAGGAGGCTGGAACAGCTCCTCTGTTGATGGCATTTTCTTGTTTCCTCGGAGGTTTGGATCTGTGGATGGCCTGGGCAGGTCCTGGCTGCAGTGCCACGGGCCCCCCGAGCACTCCCAGCCCTCCTCAGCACCTTTCTTGGGGAACACCTGCGTGGTGTTGGCTCCCAGGCTCCTGTAACTCAGCCTTCTCTTCCCGTTCCCTCCCAGTCTCCTCACCTTTTTCTCCGGGTTTAATTATTCATTCCCTAATTTGCTGCCTCTCCCCGCTCACTCCCCTGGCAATTTGTCACTGTGGCTGAGCAGCGGCGCCGGGGCCGAGGTGCCAGCGCTGAGACTGATGGGGAGATGTTCCCAGAGCCACCAGCACAGCCCAGCAAAGCCCAGCCTGGCCAGGCCTGGCTTGGGAACCCCTCACTGGCTCCAAACCCCAAACGAGAAGCGACCTGTGGAATTTGGGGATTCTCCATCCTGGTTCAGCACAGCCCCGGCACAGGGTGTCCAGAGCAGCCGTGGCTGCCCCTGGATCCCTGGCAGTGCCCAAGGCCAGGCTGGATGGGGCTGGGAGCACCTGGGACAGTGGGAGGTGTCCCTGCCCATGGCAGGGGTGGCACTGGGTGGGCTTTGAGGTCCCTCCAACCCAAACCAGTCTGGGCTTCAGTGATCCCATCAAATGACCAGAAAGGCTGGCTCTGGTTACGGGACCAGTGGTGCTGGAAGAGTGGATGGCCTGGAAATGCAGCTGCATTAATTATTCCAGCTCACTTCGAGGTGACCCCACAGGGAGGTGGCAGCTGGACACTCTGGGTGTGGGCAGAAGAGAGCCCCAGGAACGGGCAATATCCCCGGGAGAAATGGAATGGGGCAGCACAGGAAGATACAGGCGTGAATGGTCCTCGAGACCCCACCAGGCAGATTTTGGTCACTCCAGGTTCGTGGTATTCCACGTTAAACATGGAACTGTGTATGGGAAGCTCTGGGAGTTGAAAATGCAGGTTTTGCTAAACGGCTCTCACGGTGCTCTGGCTGTGCCGGGCTGAAGTTATTTAAAGCTGTTCACACTCTAAAAGAATATTATGTTAAAGGTCTTTTCAGCTGAAAATCTCCCTGCTCCTTTCTCTGCTCCCATTTCGAAATGCCCACTTTAATTCCTGAATGAGCCCCTGTGTTTGCTGTTGTGATTACAGTTACCATTTTCTCTCCCTTCTGCCCAACTCTCTTCCTGCCTGTAAGATGTGACTTCTCCAGGCTCGTTCTGTTCCGTGAGCCCCCTCCCTTCCCCCTCTTTGGGGGTGGTGGCTCTGCCTCTGCAGTCGCGGGGAGCCAGGTTGGAGTCGGCTGCAGGAAAGCAGAGGATTGCACTGAGGACAGGCTTGGGACGTTGAGAAATTGGGACATTTTTGGGGTTTGTAGTGACTTGCTCACAGGGAGAGGCAATAAATATGTTCACATTTATTTTTACTCTTAATAAAAAGCTGGGGATGGCTTTCAGCCTCCCCTCCGATATCTGAGAGGAGCTGGCTTCTCACCCAACTTTGGGAGAAACCTGTGCTCACCTGGGGAAGAGGCGTTTCTCCATCCCCTGAAGGATTTTCCTGGTTAATCCATGGAAGTTGTACTGAATGCCACTTGTGCTTCCAGTTAGCAATAAGAACCAGACTAAGGCAAAAATAAAGAAGAGAAAAATACAGTTTCCAGCCAAGTGGCTGGTTACTGGAACAGGAGGATCCTTGCAGGAATATGGAATATAATCCCATTTCTTGCCAGATTTGTGCTCTGGGTTTTCCCTTTTGCAGCACTTGGGAGATCTCGGGAAACTCTGGGGTGTTTTTCACTGATGCTGTAAAATCCAGCGGTACTGGGGAGCTGGTACTGGGAAATGCCAGCTCTGGCTCCTGCCCGTTTGGGAACCTTTCCTCGAGGAGCACATCACCGACCCAGGCTGCGCTTCCCCACGCATCCACACGGATTCCTTCGGGCTCCGTGGGATTTTTATCCATGGGAGAGGGGAGAATCTGAGCCCCAGCTTCCCTCCCAGTGCGAGGCTCATCCGTTATCTAGGACAACAGAGCGGCTGTGGAATACTATATTTTAATAGTATATCTGGAGAACAACATCCTGTATTGATTTTTCATTTTGGTTTGTTTTTCCTCAGGGCTTTTTTATTGGTATGATTATGTGAGTTTGCTCCCACCTGCTACCAAGCACTCGCTTTCATCTTATGGGCACTCATTTGCATAAAACCTAAAAGCAAGGGATAATAACAAATATTTGGCTATTTCATGAATTTTAAAATTGTTTTCGTTATCAGGGAGAAATACTTCTGCAGGGCCTTTATTTCCTACTGAATTTTTGACGGCTGGCCTTAAAGGAAAATAAAAAAAAAGGGAATTTCTCATCTCTTTTCTTTTAGTAGTATTTTGCATTTGCTTGAGCGTGAACGTTCCACAGTAAAAACAATCTGATTAAAAGAAAATGACCTGCTCCCTGTGCTGTCAGCTTCCCAGTAATATTATGGGATTTAAAAAAATCATGCAGGAAGCCACGGGTCCAGGTAGTTTGTGCCAACCCAGGGAAGATTCCTTCCAGCTCTGAGACGCTTGCACATTATACTTAAAAAATAAAACCCAACCCTCTTCAGCTGTCAGGCTGCTGTGGCAGAATTTAGTTCTGTTCTCAAGAGCTTCCCTGTCCCATGAGTGCAAAGACAATAGTGCACTATATAGAGAGCCAATAAATCAATTAGCTGTAACAGCCAGCGTTCAGGAAATGCATTTATTCTCTTCAATGAAAACACAGTTTTTACTTGTAGCCATACTTCATACTGTTAAGGTCAATTTTTCATGTGGAAATTAAATCCAGTGGATGAAAAACTGCTTGTATATTCCATAAAGCAGGGAAGAAGTGTTCTCACTGATGTGGGATCACAAGTTTGTTTTATTTGTAATTATCCTTCTGCAGAGTAATTGAGATTCCAAACAGTGGCTTAATGGCTCGGCGCCCTCAAATTACCACTGCCTGTAACTTTACCTTTCCAAAAATAAGTGAGCTTTTCAATTGCAACGCAACTGCTAAAGCCTGGGTCATTTTAGAACAATTAATTGAGAGAGGTGATTAATAGCTTAATAATGGGCTGCTCTGCGAGTGCCGGGAAGGCGCGGAAAGGGAATATGCAATTTTGTGTCCCTAAAACAGCTCCTAATTGAAATCCCCGCGGCTCTGATGCCGTCCGGGGGGACCGTGAGCCCCGGCTGCCCCGGACCCTCCCGGTGCGGGATGCGAGGGCAGGGAGTGCCAGGGGGGTTTCGGTGGCACCGGGACCCGCGGTGCTTGGGCAGGGGACACCAGTCCTGTCTGGCAGGAGGAAAGGGGCACCCAAAGCAGCCAGCCTGGAGGGGGGGAATCGGGATTTCCGCTGCTCTCCCCTCTCCCGTGCCCCGGGAGAGGGCATCCCTGCTCCTGGCTCTGAGGGGAGGCAGCGGCTGCTCCCAGGGGCAGGAAGGGAGAGGGAGAGCTGCGAAGGTAAAGGAAGCAGAGCCAGTTTAGCAGCGCTCTTGAGATCTTTACATGGGAACCACCAGCTCTGGTTGCGAACAAAAACAATTTTTAAAAACTCCAAAAAAACCAACAAAAACCCAAACGAGCCCCAAACCTAATGGGGAAAAAGACAATTTGAAGGAGAACCGCTCCTCAAGATTACGCTGCCCAGGAATCCCAGCGAGGCAGGGAAACACAAGGTCGGGGTTTGGGCGGATGTCCGGGTGCTCCACGAGCTCCTGCCCAGCTGCGGCTGTAAGTGGGAACAGTCCCAGTGACCGGTGACCGGTGACCGGTGACCAGTGACCAGTGACCACTGACCGGTGACCAGGCTGCCTGTGTGACCGGGGACTCACCAGGAAGGCAGAGCCTGGGGGCTCAGGACGCTGCCGAGGTCAGTTAATATTCTACTGATGTCCAGCTGCTGCGGGGGTGAGTCCTGGCTTCCGCTTCTGCCCTCGCTGTTTGTGACCCCGCGGTCCTGTGTCTCTTCCCGGTGGGCACGAGCCCGGCTCAGAGCCCTGGTGAGGAGCTGGCTCTGCCCCAGGGCTGCGTGGGCTCCGGCAGAGCTGAGCTGAGCCCCCCTCAGAGGGCTCCGAGTTCGGACAGTGCAAAACTCTCTTTTTTAAGGGAATGAGGTCGTGCAGTGTCTGTAGGGCAAAAAATTCCTTCCAGCCTCCGTCCTCCAGTTTCTGCTGATCCTTTGTGTGCCTCCTGCTCACAGATCCCTCTTTCTCACACAAATTTCTCCTGACTTGCTGCTGCCTGTGCTGGTTTTGGGCAGAACAGCCCCTTCCAGGGGTCCCTCCCAGCACTGGGCCCTGGTTTGGTGGTGATGAAAACCCAGCACAAGGGAGAGGAGCAGCAGGGATGAGGAAATGAGTGCCTTTGTTTGCAGGGCAGAGTGGGGAAGGGCCTGGACCTGCTCCACCTGCAGAGCAGCCAGACCCGAGTCCGTGCTGGTCACCTCAGAACGGTCAGCTCCGGTAAAACACTCCTTAGGCTGGGTATAAGTTTAAACAAACTGCAGTTTAAAAGCAGCTAATGCATTCATTTGCATTAATTAATGCATCCTAAGCTATAGTAATTAGCTGTAATTATCATTTGGCTGGAGTACAGGTAGGACTCACTCGGAGTGTGGCGGCTCCTCGGGTATTTCTGCATTTTCCACAGCACAGCAACGTGTGTAGGCACCGCTGAACAGCAGCGGCTTCCGGGGAGATTTGCATCTTGGAGATCAATGGAAAGATTCTCAAAACTGTAACGAAACCTGGTTTCTGCTGCCCCGCACTGCTGGGGGACGGCACTCCCCGGCCGGGGAGCTGCTCCGCGCAGGAGCTCCAGCTCAAAAGGGTGAAGCCCCTGTCTGGCACAAGTTTAATTCGGGCGAGGCTGAGGAGAGCTCAGGTGGCAGAGGGCAGCGAGAAAGCCCCGTCTGGGAGCCCCAGTGGGAATGGCAGAACTTGTTGGGGAAGACGAGTGAGCCTGGAATTCTGGAGCTTTGGGAGTCCTGCCGGGCCTGCACCGGGAAATTGGGCGGGAAGGGCTTTGTAAATTGTTTAGCAGTTGTTGACCTCCCGCTGAGTTTCCTTAGACTTGGGTCAATAATGGACACATTTATTCTCTCCTTTTAGTCGGAGAACTCCATCAGAGAGAGAGAGTGGAGGTAAACAGAGCAGGGCTCTGAAAAGGGAGCAGAAAATAAGATTTTTATTGTAGCATTTGCATAATAGTCATCTTACAAAATTGCCCGGGAATAATGGGAGGAGGAGATGGGGATGAATAGGTTAAGGAGAAGGAAAGTCAATTTTTAGTGGTGTTAGAAGTGGTAATGTTCTCTCCTCCCTTAGCTACAAGAGGGAAGCCTGGCAAGGCTCCGTGGGGGGACCTGCCCCGCAGTGCCGGGCGCTGCCAGCACTGCCCACCTCCCAGGTCAGGGGCTCTGTACGCCCTGGGGCTCGGGGCTTGCCCGGGAGGTGTCCGAGAGCTCCGGGGATGGAGCTGTGGCTCCTCTCCTGATGCCCACCCTGCCCCTCCACTGGCTGGGGCCGTGCCTCTCCTCCTGTCCCTGTTCCCTGCGAGCAGAGCCTGACCCCCCCGGCTGCCCCCTCCTGTCAGGGAGCTGTGCAGAGCCACAAGGGCCCCCCTGAGCCCCTTTGCTCCATTTTTTTAAACTGTAATTCCATTTTTTTTAGGATTTCGTAATTGTGATGACTGTTACTGACTAATTGCCTGCTGGCCTCTAGGTAGTTCCAAACTAGTTACTGACCTCGCTGCTCAGTTCCAAACCTCAGCTGATTTCCCCATTTTTGGCCTTTGGTCAGTGCTTGTCCATGGTCAGAGTACCTAATTTAGGCAAAAACGTTAGGATTAAATACAACCATAACGGGTACCCACACTTAAACTGATAGAAACACCCCTGTTTATTTGGTGCTAATTTTTGGAGGACATTGTGGGGTTTGGAAAGAATTTAATTCATGCTTGAAATGTATTGATTAGAGTGACTTAATTTTTCTTGAGCTCTCTCTGATAGTGCTGTAAATATTTTCATTTGTTACGCATAACAAAATATACATTAATCTGTCAGAATATAAATGACTTTCTGCTGGCCACTATGGCTTGAGGGATTTATTCCAAGTTCCTGGTGCTGCTGTTTGCCCCCAGGGTATATAATGTATATTTTAAGGGAATGTGGATTACTGTAAGACACCTATATTATTTGTGTGATTAATATTAGTGTTACAATGAACGAGGTCCCGTGGTCTTACTTTGCTCTTAGAGTGACTTAATCATTTCTCACCACGGTGAAGTCATCTTAATAAAACATTCCATCCAGTAGTTTGTTTTTGCCTCAGATGTGACAAATGCGGCTGCAGCAGGACGTGAATTTTCTGTTATTAAGCATACAGCATCATGAATTTAATTTCCTGTACGACACGTCCATGATGTCCTGGTGGAGCTGGGGGAGACCTGGATTCCAGCCCGCTTCTCCCGGCCCGGGCGGGACTGCAGGAGGACCACGGTGACACGGGCGGTTTTTAAAGTTCATTCCTCAACACAGCGGAAGTTCTGGATGTGGAATTTCGCACGCCGGAAAAGGTCAGGCCTGCAGAGGAGTAGTTAAAGTTTCATGGGTGTAATTTGCCGGGGCCGTGCGGGAGCCCGGAGCTCGGCGTCCCGCTGGAACCAGTCCCGCGTCCCAGCACGGCAGCGCCGCCCTCCCTGCTCCCACAGCGGGGTCCCCCCGTGCCACAGCCCCCTGTGCCAGGGTCACCCCAGGCTGGGCACCTGTCCCCTTTCGGCCAGAGCCCGGATTGTCCCCTGAGACCCTCGGCGGGAAGGAGATGGAGCCTGACCCTTCCCCTCTGGGCGCTGCTCTCGCTGCCCCGTGTCACAGCCCTGTGCTGTGCCTGTGGAGCAGCCCCAGCTCCTTGTGAGGCTCTGGAGGATGAAATGTTCCCAGGTGGAGTCCGGACCTTGGCATGGGCTGGAAGGTGGCCAGCGGGTGTCCCTTACCCACCTCCTTTCCCCAGCGAGGTGTGGGGTCCCTGTCACGGCCCAAGCCCCGCTGCACGTTCCCTGGTGTGCGGGACCGTTCCCTGGCTCAGTCAGTGAGTCCCACCACTTTCCATCCGCCATCAAAGCCTGCATGGCCTGAAATGAGCCGGTTCTGGGGCTGCCCTTCTGCACGGGGCCTGCAGAGATGCCCCCAAACTGCAGGTGCAGTGCCCAGAGGGTTGAACTCCTGCCCTTGCCCCTGCCCTGGGCAGGGGAAGCTCATGGGAGTGACCACTGCTGGTAAAAATGGAATTATGGAATTACAGAATTATGGAACCTCAGGAGGCTTCAGGTCGGAAGGGACCTCAAAGCTCCTCTCGTCCCACCCCTGCCATGGGCAGGGACACCTCCCACTATCCCAGCTTGGGAGGGGCTCGGAGCAACCTGGGACAGTGGAAGGTGGGACAACCTTTAGCGTCCCCTCCAGCCCAGGCCGGTCTCTAACGCGGTGAGATTGTCCCTAAAACCTGAGCCCCGTCCCCGTGGTGCCGCCGGCCCCTTCCGTGGGCGTCGCTGTGCGGCACAGCCGGCGCTGGGTGTGGGGACAGCAGAGGCCCCTCTGCAGGGCCTGGCAAACACCTCCCGTGGGGCGAGCAGGGCTCCGTGAGGAACCGGCGCTGAGCCCCGGCTCTGCCGCGGCGAACGGGCAGCGAGCGCTTTACGCCTTAAAGGACTTAAAATTATCGAGGTTCCAGGGAGAGCCGTCTGCGGTGCCGAAGAATGATGCTGGTAATTACAATAAATTCATCCAGGATACGGTGGACAAGAGCTTTAAAAACTTCAGAAACATCAATTAAAGCCCAAGTTCTGTGCAATAAGCATCAAAAATTGATAAAAACTCAAATTTAGGTTTTTAGATTTAGTGTTTAAATCAATCAACTGCAAACAAGATTTAATTAAAGAATATTATTTCAAAGTGTAATTACCTACTGGGATTAGAATGAACCTCTATTGCCCATAATGTTCTCCTACTGTGATCCCACACTGAAAAATGTTGAGTTTTAGATTAATATGCATCTTGTAAGTACAAGTCCTAATCTCAATCTTAAAGGACATTTAAAACACACTTGGAACCTTCTATGCAATCAAGCACAGTGTGACTACAATGTCCACCATGCTAAATTTGTGATTACATTTTTTATGTGCATGATTTAAATCGCTTTAGCAGCCGTCCAGGGAGCATTTTTCCCTGCATATTAATTACACAAAGGCTTTGTCATGTGAGGGCTCCGTGGTCATGGTCTGTAATCCAGCTCAGTGGAGCTGGGAGCGGGCTCTGCCCACGCTGTGCGCACCGAGCCCGGCTCAGGGCCCCGAAATGCGGCCGTGGGCAACAGGGAGGGGCCTGCCTGGGGGAACCCGCTCCTCTGGGGACATCTGCAAAGCAACCGCCTCAAAATCTGCCATGGCAAGAGCGTGTTCACCACTGAATGCGCAGGGAAACGTGTCCAGTGCTCCAGCATCCTGCAAACCCGGCAAAATCCCAGGAGAAATGACCAGAAACCAACCCCAATCCTTACTCAGACGGAGACTTACGTTATCCTCCTGATTCCAGCTACTGCTAGTCAAAACTACTCACTAATTATGTTTTTAGTTGCTTATTTTTTTCCTTTCCATCTAAAAACCCTTCCTTTTTCTACAAAATTAACTCACTGGTCTAATTCTTTTACATTTTTGATTTGTTCCTCTTACCGGGATCATCAGCTCTCAGTTTGCAAGGGATTCACTGCACAGCGCTGCCAATCAGCCAAGTGTCCCTGCAATGAACGAGACACATTTCTTTAGAATTTACTTCAGCAGTTTTAAACCCTGTTTTTATAGTACTGATGCAAAATTATATCTGAGGGCTAATTTTAGGAATTTGGGATGCCGGAGTATCCTGGCTCACCAGGCTGGACACTGCTCACCTCTCACAGCATTCCTTGTGCCAACAGAGAGCCAGGATTTGCTGGTTTAGTTTAGGCAGAGACCAGATTCTGCAATCCTTAATTATTTCTCACTTAGGGAACCTTTAATTGAAGCCATAACTAGGCCGTATTTTTGTTATTCTAATGATATTCCTGGGACTCATCACGTCCCGGAGACAGCCCTGGAACCTCTGCTCCCTCTCCTCTTGTGCAGGAACAGCGAGAGGACAACGAGAATTAGGAATGTGCTCGGAGCTTTAAAAAAGCACTTTTGGCAAACTCCGGAATGGTCTGGATGGGGAAAACTGTCTTGGTTTGAAAAGACAGGTGTCAGGTTAAGGAAGGCAGGAGCCTCCCTTGAAATGGAAACTGTAAACCCCCTCCCTCTGAATTATTAGAATTTTGAAATTAAGGAGCTCTCAGGAAAAGAAAAATGGGAATAGGAATAACAGTTCTTTACTAGGAAGTTTGGACAAGAACAAATGCAATAGTACAAAACAAAACAAAAACAAAACCACTGACAGTCAGAAGAACACAACCTGACCCCCTGTTGGTCAGAGAGTTGGGAGCAGTCCAATTAAACGGTGGCTGCAGGCCTCCTGTGGTGGTAGGTGCAGTCCTGTTGGAGCAGTGATCCTGTAGAAGGATGCAATTTTCCTCTGGGGATCCAGTAGGGAAGAAAGCTGCTCCTCCAGGAAGTCCAGTGGAAGTGGACTGCTCTGGTGTTTGAGATCTCAGCTTACATTGAGCATGGAATGCCTGGTTCCTCCCTCTGGGTGGGACATCTCACAGTGGGAGGATGAGTCATGGGCAAGGCGCTGATGGGCCATTAACAGGAGATAGTCCAGGAGCAGTTATCTGTGATTCATGCAGGAGGCATTCATGGACCCATCCACAGGAGCACAGCCACACCTGCTCTCAACAGATGGTGATAGAATACAAGCTCCCAGGCACATCCCACCCTGCACCCCAGGACAAAAGCCCTCGGAGAACATGGAGCCAACCATTCCCAGCACTGCCCAGGCCACCAGAGCCCCGTGTCCCCCACACCCCCAGGGCTGAAATCCCCCCGGGAATGGGAGCTGCACCTCTGCCTGCCCTCAGCCATTACACGGCAGCTCTTCTGCCTCTCCGTTCCCCTCTCTTTGCGCTGGTTTTTATTCATTCTCCGAAAATACCAGCGAGAAGATAAAAGTGAGAGCAAACCCAGGTGGAAAATGGATTTGTGCCTGTCCCAGCCCTAGGCCAGAGCCAGGAATATTCTGGTGGTTTCATCCTGAGGGGAGAAAAAGGCCCAGAACCTTTTCCACAAAACCTGGAGCAGGATTTGTCGTGGTTCTTCCACCTGGAAGCTGAGGAGCGTTTGCGCCACAAATGTGGTGGGAATTCTGGTGTGGGTCCAGCTGCTGGAAGAAGTCAGGGAGTGATGTCTGTGCTGGATTTCTCCGTCCACTGAGCAAACTCAAAAAGAGAAACAAAATAACTTCAATGGCATCGCTGTAGTGAAATTCTTCTTCCCTATTTGTAAGGTTTTTGAGACTGCACCAATAGGCAAATTGGGAAGGCAAACATCATTTCATGGTGAAAATCCTGCTTCGTCTGGCTTTGAAATACCCTGGTTCAATATTTGATTTTCTTTTTCCCACGTTACCTGTTATTCTTCAGAGTTTGCCAAAAAGGTGAATTTGGCCGTTATTTTGTTTTCCCACAAAATTTGATCAGACCAACCCTCACACGCAGATGTTTAACGTTTATTCTTGGAAATTCCTGCTTTTCTTGGTGGGAACTTCAGAGGAACTGGCTGCCTCCCTGTCTGCCCTGTGGGGTGGCTGGGATGCAAAAATCCTGAAATCGCACAATCCTCAAGGCTGGAAAAGCCCCCCAGGATCCCTGAGCCCAACTCCGACTGCAAAAGGCCCAGCCCAGCCAGAGCTGCTCTCCCGGAATTCCAACACAACTTTCTCTCCCTTGAAACTTATGCTAAAAAGCCAGAGAGATTTTTGAAGTGAAAATGCCATTTTCATGCCTCTAATGTCTTTTATGGTGCCTTCTAATAGAGGTGCACATTAATGAAATCTCTCCTCGCAGGTTGGGAAGCGATTTTTCTTGCCAACCCACCCCAAAACGTTGGCCTTTTCCATTAAATTTTAATCAGTCTCGAATTTTGAAATCTCAGCATAAAGCTCTTGATATCGGGCTGCTTTGATAAATTATAAAGGTAAACTTTAATGAACAGCGAATGGGATCACCTTTGCTACTTGGGGGTAATAGAATAAAAAAGCAAACAAACACATTTTTCTTACTGCCACATGCCTCTCCTTAATAATAAGTTTTGTGTCTTCTGCAGAAATGGATGCTGGATAAAGTCTCATTAAATTAGCTGAGTGATGGAATAAATGCACAGCCCGTGGCTCTCCAGTCCAGAGCAAACTGAGCAAGGGTCTGATATCTCCGAGTTCTGCTTATTTACACATGCCTCGGACTCTTCTCACAGATATGTAAATTATCCTGGTTAAAACTAAATGCTAAAGTCTACACCATTAGTCTTCCACTTCATGATCTCCACATGGGGCTGTTAGAGGGATAATGTACCATACAATACACGGTTTACTTTTAATTAATAGAAAAAAAATGTGAAATGAATATTAAATGTAGCTTAATGTGAAAGAAACCTCAAAGCAGTACGGTTGTTTTTTGTTGGTTTTTTGGGCTTTTTTTTTTTAAAAAATAATATCCCAGCTCTGCTTCGGCAGCAGGAAATAAGAAATGTGGTAGGAGCCTGGAAACATCCTGAAAGCCTGGGAAAAGGAGGAAAAGCAGGAGAAGGCACTGGGAAAGGGAGGTGAGACCCTGCCTGTTTGCCCTGGAGGGGCTGGCTCTCCAGGGGGGCTCTGTCAGAGCTCCCAAAATCCCAGGGATGGGGATGCTCCCACTCCCAGTGGAAATCCTGCCCCACCACTGAAAGCAGGAACCGAGGGCTCTGCTCAGGGCTCCCAAAATTCCAGCCATGGGAATGCCCCCACTCCCTGTGCACCCTGTGGGAATCCTACGCCACCACCTAAGGCAGGAGTAGCAGAATCTGGTATTAAATCTTAATATAAAACCACCTCATCAAACAGAAGCATTTAATTAAAACACAAGATCTGTTTGTCTGCGTTATAATTCAACGTGTCAGAATTAATGCCCCTGTTTTTAATAAATAGAATTACCAATTCACAAACAGTTTATCACACTGTTCCCAACCCCGGGATGGAATTTTAATTATATCCCATTATTTATTGCGACCAAACGAGCGCGTTCCGCGGTGTTTGCCGAGAGCACAAGTCGGGATTTAGGAGGAAAAGCCCCGTTAAGTCGCGGTTTGCTCGGGCGCCGGCCCCTTTGTCTCTCAGGGCTCACCTAGGATAAGGTGGGAACGTGGGAATGAGACAAAGGCTGCGAGCAGCCTCGCGCGGGCTTTAGGAGATACCGAGGCGCTCGCTGAAGGCGCCGATTCGGGAGATTAAAGGGTTTGGACTAAAGCCTGAAATGAGCAACTTCTCATCCCCTCCGCGAGCTCCGCGTGCAAATAAACACCCGAGTTGGAAAGGCTCCACGGCAGGGAGGGGGCGAGGCCCCACCAGCGCTGCCGCTCATCGCTCAGGGCAGTACACGCTCCTCACTGGGACGCTGTCCCTGTAAAGGGTGGGAACGGCGCCAGTGAAACCCCAAAGCGGCCAGCGCCTGCCAGGGAAGGGGGTTGCTCGATGCACGGAGCCTGGAACACGGGGAAAGGAGGGGGCTCTGATGGCAAAATACAGGGAGACCCTTGGGGTGTGCAGTGGGGCAGGAGATACCCAGTGGCGGGTGGGAAGGGAAATCCAGGCTCTGGTTCCTGGGTTAGATGGGAGATTGGGAAGGAATTCCCGGCTGGGAGGGTGGTTGGGCCCTGGGCTGGAATTCCCAGAGCAGCTGTGGCTGCCCCTGGATCCCTGGCAGTGCCCAAGGCCAGGCTGGACACTGGGGCTGGGAGCAGCCTGGGACAGTGGGAGGTGTCCCTGCCCATGGCAGGGGTGGATTGGGATGGGATGGGATGGGATGGGATGGGATGGGATGGGATGGGCTTTAGGGCTCCTTCCCACCCAAACCATCCTGGGATGCTGCGATTCCGTGGAGTGGGTGTCACAGCCCCTTTCATACTCCTGGGTTTCCATGAAGGGCTGGGTAATGTAACAACCAACATCCCCATTTCGGAGGGGCTGCGAGGAGTGTTTAAAGAGGCACCATCCCTTTTTGTGGAGTGAAATAACACCACTGTTCCAAACCCTACACTTCCTAGGGATTGGCCATGGTTAAAAACAAACAAACAAATAAACAAACAAACTAACTAACTAACAAAGGAAAAACAAAGATCAGGATTTCAAACATTTATTTTAATTATTTAATTGCACAAAATCACGTTCGTTCAAGAACTTCAGGAGGTGCAAAATGGGAAATTTTTTTTGGCGAAATCCAACGATCAGCAATGAAGCATTAAGCCGTATTGATTTCTCTGGGGTTCCTGAAGTGGGTCACAGTTTGGGAGGCTTTTAAGGGCTTTTACGTCCTCGTTTTTCCCAAGCAGGGTTTGTTTGCAGGCAGCCCCACCAGGTTACTCTTGGAGGCAGCTGCTGGTGCTCCAGCTGAGCCCACCACACGCCGGGGGCTCCCCACAGGTGGTGGCAATGCCACCCCCTCGTTGTGCCCGAGTGGGACCACCTGGAACGAGGAGCAGCAGCAGGAGGTGCCTGTGGGGAGGAGGGACCCCACAATTGCCTTTATCAGCCCGTGGGGCAGAGCAGCTCTCAGGAGAGAGAAGTGATTTAGGGGCAGCTCTGGGGATGGCAGATTTCAGGTAAGCCCCTTATTTTATTATGGAATGTCTGTAATTATTTGTGGGTCGTTTTTTGAAGGTGGTGGTCAAGAAATCTGTTTGAAAGCTGATTTTTGTGTTAGGATGTGTTTTTGAGAGCTGCTGAGAGCTCGTGCTCTGCTTGGCTCTGGTGGAAAGTTAACCAGAGTCGCTTCTTGTTTGGTTCCTCTCTCCCTGCAGCAGCCGAGGGCCCCGAGGGAGCTGTGGGGCTGAGCTGGGCTGGGGCTGCGTCCTGGGGACACCCTGGGGTGGGTCTCGGTCCTTATCCTGTAGGAGCTGTTACTGCTGGGTACCAAAGCATTGCACCAGGGACAAGGGTGGGGTCTCTGGAACGGCTTTGGCGCAGACTGAGATGATTTGAAGCTCTTGTAGTGGCAAAAGGAGACTTGTAAAGCTTCACACGTTCTGCTTTCCACACTCTGTGAGTTCCAAATGGAACCGATGCTCCCTTTTCACGTGACAGTTTCTGGGTGCTCTCCGTGACCGGGTTTGTTGGCTGCTCCTTCGGGGCCCTCAGGCTGTGCCTTGGGGCGAGGTCCCTCAGCCTGGTGGTGGCTGAGGCTCTCGGAGTCTGCTGGGTGCTGGGAAGGTCAGGAAAAGGTCAAGACTGAGTTTTGTCTTTGTGTCCCGAGGTGTGGCTGTAAAGCCTAGGAAGGATGCTGGTTTATGGGGTGGAATAGGATCTCTGCTTCCAGAGCGAGCTGCTGGCCTGCTCTGCGTTATCCAATTAACCTGTAATTAGGTTCTGTGCCTTCGGTGAAATATCTGCCCGGGTTTGATGGTCAGAATTGGTGTTTGGAACCTCACCTGCACCACAGCCTGATAACGCTGGGAGCCTTGGTGGCTGGTTTTTGCTGCCAAAGAGTACTTGGAGCAGCAGCGAGGGGGCATAAAAAGGAGCTGATTTCTCTTTGGTTTGTGCAGTCATACGCTGGGTTTGCCCTTCTGTGCCTTGGATTTCTCAGAGCTGTAGTGCAATGGGTGAGCTGGGGTTTCCCAGCCTCTGTGGGTGAGTGCCTCATTCCCCTCTCTCAAGGAGCAGGGCAAGAGGAAACGGCCTCAGGTTGTGCCAGGGGAGGTTTAGGCTGGATATTAGGGAAAATTTCTTCCCTGAGTGGGCTGCCCAGGGCGGGGGTGGAGTCCCCATGCCTGGAGGGATTTAAAAGCCGTGTGGATGTGGCCTTGGCAGCGCTGGGAGTGGTTGGACTCCACGGCCTTGGAGGAATTTTCCAAGGGAGTTTGCTCTCTCCGGTTTGCCATCACAGCATCCCCGTGGTCCAAGGACCCCCAGCCAGGGCTGGCAACCACTGGGTGCTCGAGGGGACCCACAGGGAAATGATCCCTGGGAGCCCTGTGTTTCCCTGGCTGTCACGGGCAAGCAAAGAGCAAACTGTGCGAGTTCCTCGTGCGGTCCGGAGCGTGTCCGCACAGAGTGACCGCAGCCCGGGGAGGAGGAAGGCCTCTCCTGTTTCACACCCATCCCTCAGGGAGGTGGTGCCAGCACTGCCGGCCTCTGCCCTGCAGGAACGCAGAGTTCTGCTACAAACATCGCATTTCAGATCACTCGAGCTCCCAGCAGCCACAATAAATGTGTTTACAGCGGAGTCTGTCCCAGGGCTGTAACAAACGCAGCGGATCCCCCGCGGGACTCCCTCTCCGCGCCGCCCTCAAAGCGTGAGGCACAGGCAGTTCTGTGTTTGGGCTGTGCCTCGGGCACTGTTGCTGGGGAGGAGGAGAAGTGGGTTAATTCACTTAACCAGGCTTTCAGAGCTTTGCTTCTGAGCCTGCTCTAGGTGGAGTTTTCATTTCCTAAATAACAGGACCCAAAGCTCTGGCTTGGGAGTCTCCCCAGTGCTATGGAGTTTAATTCTTGCACAGAATAAAAACCCTTTCTGTCAGCTTGGGGCGTCTTGGTTGGGTGGGTGTTTCTCAGTCTCAGCAGGAGGAAGAGCAGAGTCCTGGCAAAGCACAGAGGGGAGGTGGATGAGGGAGGGAATCTGGGTGAAAGCTGCATTTTAACAACTGTGATCAGCCTGTTCATGATATCATGGAATCATGGAATATCCAGAGCTGGAAGGGACTCACGGGATCATGGATCCAGCTCCTGGCCCTGCACAGACACCCCAACAGCCCCACCCTGGGCATCCCGGAGTGTTGTCCCAATGCCCCTGGAGCTCCGGCAGCCTCGGGGCCGTGCCCATTCCCTGGGGAGCCTGGGCAGTGCCCAGCACCCTCTGGGGGAAGAACCTTTCCCTGATCTCCATCCCAACCCCCTCTGGCACAGCTCTGGCCCGTCCCTGGGTCCTGTAACTGGATCAGCAGGATGGGAGAAGCTCCCGTTGCCTGGGCAGGACGGGATCTGTGGTGGCCTGAGGGGTCTCCAGGTGCTCATCCCATTCTCCATCCATGACGTGTGGCCTGAGCCACTCCTAGGCAGGGTGGACGTTGTGTGGTCTAAGCCAGTCTCACACAGGATGGTTTGGTTTCCTTTCAGTGAGGAAAATAAATCTGTTTAAACCTGCCTTTCGTGGGCTCTGAGCACAGAGGTTTCACAGACAGCAGGGCAGTCTCAGCTCTGTAGATGGGAGCGTTATTTGCGAATAAATGCCCTTCGTAGTCTGGAAAAATTATTATTCAGGATGTCTTCCCATCTCACAGGTGAACTATGAACTAATGGTTCCTTTTTGCATAGTTCACTTGACAAAGAATTGGTAGATTTTCTGTGTAATTTGCTATTATCCTAAAACTCTCAGCAAACCAAAATGCCAACCTGGGTTTTAAAATGTGATGTGTTTGAAAATGGAAATTTGACCACTCCAAATAGCAAAATCTTCATTTCCATTAGGATTTTTATGAACTGTCTGATTATAGATCAGAAAAACTCACACTGTTCTCCAGCCTCCTGCGACGCACAGAGAAAATGATGAAAACAAAGGCAATTATTTGTCCTGGGAATGGTGTGTTTCATTTGCTGCTTTAGTGGGGGATTTGGTCACATTGAGGCTATTACATTGCCAAGGATTTATTTACTTTACACGGCCAGAGGTGTCTCTCAGCCCCCAGACTCCTCTGTCCCAGGAGAGCAGGGGGGAACTCAGTGCCCGGAGCACCAGGGTGGGACATTGCTAACACTGGGATGTGTCTGCAGATCCCCGGCACGGCGATGATCCCAAGGACGCTGGGATGTCCTCGTGGGAAGAGGCAGGGGCTGGGGAGTGCCACGTCCTGCCTGTGAGCTGGGTTAGTGCACCGTGGCCATCATCTCCTGAGGCACTGGCAGGAGATGAGATCGAGCACAGGGATGGCACTGAGGAGGGTCTGGGCTCTCCAGGGACACCCCGGCAGCTGGGGAGGGACTGGGGACAAGGCATGGAGGGGCAGGACACAGGGAATGGCTTCTACTGCCAGAGGGCAGGGCTGGGTGGGATATTGGGAAGGGATTCCTGGCTGGGCTGGAATTCCCAGAGCAGCTGTGGCTGCCCCTGGATCCCTGGCAGTGCCCAAGGCCAGGCTGGATGGGGTTGGAGCAGCCTGGGACAGTGGGAGGTGTCCCTGCCCTGGCAGGGGGTGGCACTGGGTGGGCTTTGAGGTCCCTTCCCACCCCAACCATTCCAGGATTCTGTGACATCGTGGAGATGTGGATTCCATCATTAACAGGGTTTTTTTTTATCCTTACTCTGTGGATTTTATCCCAGTTCGCTGGCTACAGGTGCAGTACGTTGTTTGGGCGCAGTGACCGCTGTTCCCTCGCCCCTTTGGGCTCCCCGTGGGGCTGTCCCTGCTGTCCGGCGGGCTGAGGGTCTCGGTGTGCCCGGCCGCCCCTCCGTGTCCCGGGCCGCCCCTGGCGGGCTGATGGAAATGCCCCGCGGTCCCCGGGGCGCTGCCGCCGGCTCGCTG
>WEIT01007325.1:116501-140840 GCA_013389985.1 Dryoscopus gambensis
CTGGCCACAGGGCTCCTGGAGGGGAGCAGGAGATAGGACTGGAGATGCACTTGCCGGCCACAGGGCTCCTGGAGGGGAGCAGGAGGTGTGGCCGTGGCGTGGGGATGACCAGGACCCTTGGCCCGGGGCGTTGGCCGCTGTCCCCGTGGCCCCATCCCCACCCCCTGCTCTCTCACAGGCTCCGGCATCGCCGCTGCCGTGGAGAGATCCCCTTCACCGAGGGACTGCGGGATAGAAATCCCAAAGGTTAATCTATCCATTATTATAAATATTTATAAATGGGTTGGATAAATCATACTGTGTAATTATCTACCTAACTAGTCAAGCCATTAGGACATTAAATAGCACAAATCAGAACTCATTTGGTTCATCATGAGCCTGATATTGTTATGAAACAGCTGAGCAGTGCTGTGAACCTTTCAGGGCGGAGAACTTCAGCTGCGAGGGGTGGTGGGCCTGTGAGTGTGGCAAACCAGGGGGGTTTGGTTCAAAACTGATTGTCTGCAACAGGCAGTGGAAGGTTTCACCAGCACTAAGTCAAACGTGAACTGACCAACAAAACCAAAATGCGGTGCTGGGACTTCTCCGTCCTCTGTTTTGCCTCATTTTATTTCTGCTGCTCACACAAAGCACATCCAACTTTAATTGATGCTGTTCGTTGTCATGAGTTGATGAGGGGAGAGGCAGCAGCTCCTTTTGCCCCAAAGGCTGTCAGGAATATCACAGCCCGGGCACAGACACTGTCCCTGAGGGGCGTTTTCCCCATGTGCTTTCCATGTCGTTAATTCCTAAACTCTTCTGGAATTCTCCAGCTGTTCCTTTAGTGCTCCCAGAAGCATGTGGGTAACACCCAGGCGTGTGCCCTGTGCTGCTGTGGGTGGGTTTTGGCCCATAATTCTGGCATCCCTGGCACTGTGAGGAGCCTTCCTTCCAACCTCATCCAACCTTCTTGTCAGTGATCCTTGTGGGTCCCTTCTAGCTCAGGATATTCTGTGATTTCCTCTGCCTTTTCCATTCGGGGGGGAGGCTGGGTGGAAGAGGAGGTGCTGTGACTTGGTGGCCCCGTTTGTTGGTGTTGTGTAGCCAAACGGGCTCCTGGGGCATCTGAAGGGGAGAGCCTTGGGGCCTGCACTTCAAACTGCAGCTGTGGTTGGGCTTTGACTTTTCAAATAACTCCTGGCAAAAAAAACCCCCAAAACAAACAAGCAACAAAATCAAAACCAAAACCCCCAAACCAAACAGAAGGGTGATTGTGGGTACTGGGATTACCCAAAGCGACACAGCTCGGGTCTCGTGGGTAGATGAGCTGGGGATGAGGCAGGAGCCGGATTGCTGGGGTGGGTTCGTGCATGTGGCAGAGAAAAACCTGTGACAGGAGTGGTGTGGAGATGGTGCTGGAGTGGATTAGCAGGATTCCTCCGCAGGAATCACTGAACACTTGTCTATTTATCTTGTCTATTAAAATAAAAAAACCTCTTTGCGGCATTTCCGCTCAAAGCTGATTTTTGTAGACAAACAAATTTTGAGTTTTTTTCAGACCGAGCTGAAGTTTCCCTCGCTCCTGGCTCAGTTAGGTGCTGGGAGCCGCTGAGCAGTGAGTGCTTGCCCTGGAGCCCCTGACTTTGGTGTGCCACTGGCAGGATCCTGCCAGGAATGTGCCGTGTCCGCGGGCCCCGAGCCCGTGCCAGCCGTGCCCGGGGGGCTCTGCGGGGCTGGCACCCTCAGAGGAGGTGGCACAGGCAGCCCTGGGTGACGGGTGGGTGCTGCTGCTGTGTCTGCAGAGCTCCCCTCCCGAGAGTGTCCTTTAAACTCCAGCTCTGCCCCAGTCCGGGGCCGGGGGCTGGGATTGGCAGCGGAGGCACCCAGCGAGGAGCAGCCTGGGGGTACCAGCAGCTGACACCCCCCAGGCAATGCAGCTCCAGCGCCGAGATCTGAGCCGGCGGCACTTGTGGGGCTTGGCTTGCTGCTTGCTGTATACAAATTGGAGAAACGGCTCTGCTCTGACATTTAAATAACAGCGATGAAAAGTAGGCAGGAACTCCTCAGGAGTGTGCTCTTCTCCTGGTGGCTGCATGCGGCTCCCACCGGCGCTGCCGGGGATTTTGCAGATGTATCTGAGGAAGAAAAAGCCTTTTGCATTGCATAACCAACCCGGATTTCTCTGGAGGCCAGCAGCTCCTGAAGCAGTTGGTAGAAATTGCTGCATTTCAGAAGTTGTTTGCTTTACCTGCATATCAAACTCCAACTTATATTTTTATTCCCCCGGAATATTGCATGTCCTGCTTCTGGGAAAAAGCTGCCTCCACATTCCAGTTAAATTGTATTTCACACTGTGCCTAAATACATTTAGTGAGATGAGATTCAAACAATTAAATATGTCTTCTATGATTTTCTCTCTGTTAGTCCAGTAGCCTAATAATTATCTCAACTGTTTTAATATGACTTGCACGGTGTTGTCAATTTATTTAGTTGGAATTAGTTTCCTATTTCTTCTTGTAAGTGTTGCCTGTTTACTTAGCAATATTTGGCTTTGCCTAATGATATGTACAGAAGACAGGGCTAAGTGGAACATCAGCTGTTTACATCAGCTCCAACAATTAATGCATGTTAATTTTTAATTACAGTGATTGTACTGGAGGCAGAATGTATGTTTTCTCCCAGAACAGATGTAGCAGTCAGCTTTGCTGGGGAACAGGCAGATCGATGGTGGCAGCTCCGGGTGGGTGTCCCCAGGACTGGCCCAGGAGCCACGGCAGGGACCCCGGAGGGCTCCAGGGCATCACCCCCAGGGCTGAGCCCACCGGGGGCTCCTCTGGGGGCTCCTTCTCCGAGCAGGAGAAGCTGGAAGCAGTGCGGATCCCAGCGGGTTTTGTCACCGCTGGCTCCCAGCTCTGCTCCAGGGGAGGCCGGGAGGGACCTGCAGGCAGCCCCCGCGGCAGAAAAGCTCTGCTGGGGTGTGATTTATGGAACACCTTCAGTGGGCAGCAGCGGGAGTTGGTGGCATTCCTGTCCGGGAAGAGTTTGCCCACAGACACAACCACGGCGGTGGTTCTTTGGCAGAAATGCGTCGGAGGGTTTTATTGTGGCTGTGAGCGACTGTGAAGGGGCAAAAGCTGTGGGCTAAGGGGAGCCAGGGTGTGGCAGCTCGTGGGTAACCGTGGGGTCAGGACCTCAGAGCAGCTGGGGAGGCTCAGCCTCACAGAATCCCAGGATCGCTGAGTTTGACCCGGGTAACTTCACATCCTCAGCAGTTTCATTCTCTTGTCAGGTTGCTTTTGCCTTCAGCAGGTTTGAAGTCCTCATCAGGCAAATGCTTATGAAAAACAAACTTATGAGAATTAAAATTTTAAGCAGAAATCTGGTGTAACTCTGGGGGGGTGTAGGGAAATAAGAAACAATATTAAAATATGCTGCCCTAATTGATTTCAAACTCATTTCCACCGGCAGTGCAGAGTTGCCAGACTGCACTTAATGCTGATCCTGTTGCACAACATCCTTACCCTGATGTGCACTCTGGCATCTGCTGGGGATCTGAGCAGGTATTAAAGCATTGCGAGAGTACAAATACGGCAGGTAACAGACTCCTCATGCATAAACCACAATATCCATCACGAACCCGCAAAGCCACCTCACGAGCAGTAAAAGTGAATCATGGTCCTCTCACAAGACATTATGTGCGAGTTTATCCTGGCTGTGGGGACAAGCTGCTGGTCCTGCAGTATCTCACGGGCCTCACGCAGCAGCAGTTCCTGGAGAAGAGGAGAAAATCCCGGGAACGGCTCCCCGCGGGCAGAGGGCAGGGTTAGGGCTGGTGGATGGTGTGGAAAAGCTCTTCCCCGGGAGGGTGGCAGGGCCTGGAGCGGGCTCCCGGAGCAGCTGTGGGGTACCGGGGCTTGTGCCCGTGTGCAGCTGGCATGATCCCGGAGCCCGCGGGGGCTGGCGGCTGCAGGACGCCAGGAGAAATCCCCCGTTCCTGGCGGCGAGCTCCTGCAGCACCCTGCTCCCTGCCCCACAGCGATGGAGCAGGGTGCTCTGCTGGTCCCTCTGGTAGAGGAGAGTGCGGAGGAGCGGGCACTGATGGCTTGGTTATTTCTGTTCCTGGGAACCCAGCGCCTGTCGGTGCCCTGGGGCTCCCTCCCTTCTCCCTGCTCTCCCCGTTTCCCCGGCTCTGGCAGCCTCGGAGGTGGTGCCGGGCTCATACATTTCCCGGACACGGCCGGGAAGGAAAATGCTGAAGCGCGCGGAGCTGCGGAGCAGCATCACTCACGGGAGACAGCTCCCTCCCTTCCATCCCATCCCATCCCTTCCCGCGGGTGCCTGGGAGAGGGAAGGGTGCTGCGGGCGCTAATTGCGCTAATTGGCGTCCCTGCCGTGCTGAAGGGTGCGGTGGCGGGGGTCTGTAATGTAATTTTTCAGACTGCAGCTATTTGGGGTTTTGCTGTGTCTTTCCAAGGACCCCTCGTTCCCGGTTACAGCTGCTCCGTGCTGGGCTGGCTGTGGTGCCCCTGGCCCTTTTTGGGTGCGTGGCCCATCTCTCTGGGTGTACCTTCCCGCTGGACAACAGCCTTTAAAATTAAAATCATAAATTTAAGGGGTTTTTATAGCCTGTAACATATTTGGGGGGGTTATAACCCCAACTCCCCATGCCTGCAGCTCCCTTATGTGGTGCAGAAGTTTTGTGCGCAGCTGTGGATTAATAATTACTAAAAATAATTCTTTCCTGATGTGCATTCTTCTCCCAGATTTTATCTCAGCCTTTATGAACTTCAGTTCCCAGATGTTGCACCTGTTCCATCCTGACCCAGAGAGACGTGCAGGGCTGGCTCCCCCAAGGATGGTGATGCTGCAGCTCCCCTTCCCTGCCCTTGGAGCTGGATTAACAACATTCCCAGTCCCTGGGATGGGGAAGGGGGCTCAGTGTTTGCAAACAGGTATTTATTGAACAGCAGTGGGCAGAGGGAAGGGCCACCCAGGGCAGGTTGTTGGTGGCCCAGCCAGGTCCCGCGTTCTCCATCATTCCCCTTTTCCCCTGTGCTCAGTGTGAGGGATCCAGTTCCCTGCGTGTGTGGGGGGTGTTGGAACAATGCCTGAATCGAATCATTTGGAGCAGAAGTGAGGGTTCCTTCCTGGTTCTCAGGGAAATCCTCCTCGTGGAGGGCGCCCTGCACCCCCTGTGTGCTCCAGGATGGAGTGGCCAGTTGGACTTCTGGTACCCCTTGGATTCCCCATCGCAGGAGCAGCATTTTTCACTGTGCTTTTTAATAGAACCCAAATTGTGTGAACATATTTACAAGAGAGATGATGCCTTTTTGCTCTTTGTGGCAAAACATTGCTCTAAACCCGTATTTTTTTTGTGGACTTCTTTCAAAGTTATCATCTCTAAGCGCCTGTTTTCATTCTTGACTTATATGAGCTCAGGCACACAGATGAGACTGGAATGATTAAGGATTTCTCTCCAGCACAGGAGTAGTTTGCATGTCTGGGTATCTGGGCTTTTTAAATGGTTCTGGGGGATGAGGGACCCACAAAATCACTTTGGGGTGGGTTTGTTTTTTTTGTGGTTGTTTGGTTTTTTTGTTTTTGTTTTTTTTTAGCAAAGCAACAGTATCTAAAATTGCTGTCCTGTAATCTATATTTCAGAAAGACAGCAAATATATTAGTCCAGGGGGAATGCATCATTTTAAATGAAAAATCGATAAATAACAGCATTTGGTGGGTTTTTAATGTTAAAATATGTTCCTTTTTAATTAGTCATTATATGTATTGATTGATGCTTACTGTACTTGTGATGCCTTTCCTTCAGGGCTTTGTGTATTTCATAGATTGGGAGATGTAAAAATACTTTAAATCAAAGCAGTAAAATAAGCGTAGTTAGAGGGAGAACACGGGGTTTTTCTCTTCATTTACATTCATTACATATTATGAGTTTAATTACCTCCCTCAAATAATCCCAGGCTGAGGGGATGATGCTGGAGAAGGCGTACTTCCATGATGATTTTATTGATTGTGACTGATGGATGGCATCAACATTTCATAGTGAAGAATCATGGTTTTGTTACATCAGGAAAATTAAATTGGGAGAGTTATTTTCTTTCCCAGTGATAGTGGCAGTTAGAATATTTCACCTGTAATGAGATGTGTGCGTTATGTGCCATAGTGAACCACTGCTGAGCCATTAAATATATGTAAATGAAGAGAAACACAAGAGAGCCTGGGCATAATAACGTGCAGAACAGAGAAATGGATCCTGGAAAGTGATTAATTTATTTGATGATGCCTCAAGTGAGGAATTTTAGGTCACAAATGAAGTGACAGAATGACAAATTACCATTTTAAAGAATTTACTGGGCATCATTACTGAACAATTGTCAGGTAGTTTATGGTGGCTGAGAAGATGGTATAAATATAGATCTTTTCCTTATCTGAGATGAATTATTAATCACCTTTTTAAAAATCTTTGTGAGTGATGGTTGGCTGTCTGATTGGAAATAATGTGTTCTACAATTTTAACTAAATTCTAATATGATGTGTAACAGGAATCTTTACAATTAAAGTCTCAGCGGAGAGTGGTAGGAGGTTTACAGTCAATTGCAGTTTTAATGTGATGAAAGAGGAGGAATTCTCCAGCATATTTCAATAGGTTTCCTTAGGTATATTATCCCTGCTGTGATGTTATTCAAATGTTTACAGTTTATTTTCCTTTGAAAAATGACATTCAGATACTCAAATTGTTTTCCTGGGTTTATTAGTTAATGAAAACGAAATTCTGGTAATTACTGCGTTTGTGCTGCCTGCCACGCCATCCGGGGCAGCGAGCGGCTCTGGCGGGCGGGCTGCGAGCGCGGCTCCCCGTGGTGTGGGTGGCTCCTGGCCCTTTCCGTGGGTGGCTCGCATCCCTCCTGTGGGTGACTCGCGTCCCTTTCCCGCGGGTGTCCTGTCCCTCCCATGGGTGCCGCGGCCCTTTCCGTGGGTGCCTCCTGTCCCTCCTGTGGGTGGCTCGCGTCCCTTTCCATGGGTGTCCTGTCCCTCCCGTGGGTGCCGCGGCCCTTTCCATGGGTGTCCTGTCCNTGGGTGGCTCCTGTCCCTTTCCGTGGGTGCCGCGGCCCTTTCCGTGGGTGCCTCCTGTCCCTTTCCGTGGGTGTCCTGTCCCTCCCGTGGGTGCCGCGGCCCTTTCCCGGCGGTGGCTCCGCGCGGGGCTGGGGTTAATCCTGGTCCCGGGCTCATCCCGCGTGCTTGAGGAGGAATCCGCTTCCCTCTGCCTCGGCGCGGGACTCTGGGCCCTGCTGGTGAATTTGTTGAGGCTTCCGAGCTGGAACTGTTATTGAGGATTTGGGAATGCCGTGCGCGCGCGCTCTTTATTGCTTCTTGGGGATTTGGGGTTTTTTCCCTCTTTGGCTGTGCACGGCTATAAATAGTTGGATGTTCCCACACACGCTTTGGAAAGAGCTGGCTGAGGGGACAGCAGGCACTCACCAAAGCACCCAAAAAGTGGATTTGCTCTCCATTTCTCAATAGAAATTTATTAATCAATCTGCTTCTCACACTGTTGAAATCCCATGTTTTTTGTAACCACCCTTCGAATCCAAAAGTACTGAATGAATCAGGATAAATAGCACTGCACTATCATTAAGAACAAGATTTTTTTCATTAAAATGAGTTAAAATTAAAAACGAATCAAAATTTTAAAAACTATTTTTTTTTTTTTACAATATTATAATTTCATTTACTGACTGGTTTGTAAAAATCCCCTGCTCTGGTGAGGCTCCACTAGTATGTAGTTGTGGAGCTCTGAGTCTTAATTCCTGTTTTGGGGGCCCTGTTCAGCCTAGGGAGGGGAGGAGGTGCCCAGAAGGTGGAGGTAGTGCTGGAAGCACCCCTGGAATTTGATTGCCTGGAAAACGTCTGGTTAAGCCTTGCCTTTCTGGAGGCAATTTCCTGTTCATTTTATAATTTTATACTGAACTTTTTAAATTTCAGATTTCGTTCTCTGCCCATTGAAAAAGTAGCTCTAGAATTACAAAAGAAATAAAATCAGCCCTGGCTGACTTTTGTTATCATCATTTTGTATTGCCAAGGGGGGAGTAAATCCAAGGGAATTTATTTGGATCCACTTATGAAGATTTTCTCGGGGTTTTTCTCCCCGACAGGGGTTTGACACTGGGCTGCTCTGCTCTTCCTGCACTCGGCTGTCGGAGCCGATTCCATGCTCCTCCTGCCCTGGTGCTGCTTCCCAGCCCCGTGAGCTTGGTCGGAAAACAACCGCTCCTAGGCTCCGAAAGGGAAAACAGGTGCTGAGGCTGCTTGATTTTAGTCTGTGTGGAAAATAGCGAGCAGTGTCCCGCGTTCTTGCTGAGCTCACCTGGCTGGAGCTGCACAGAGCATTCCCCGGAGCCAGTTCCATGCCAGCCGTGCCCTGTGCTGAGCGCTGGGAGCTGGCGCTCGGGCGGGTGCCCATCCTTCCCTGTGCCCAGGGTTCGCCTCGGCTGCGGCAGAGCCATTCCAGTGACAAATGGGAGCGTTTCCGACGGTCCCGCCGGGCTGGAGCTGCTAATTGCCTGTTTGGGGGGAGAGCGTGGGCACCCCGGAGCCCCCAAGGACGCCCGCTCGGAGTCGCAGCGAGGAATTCTCTCCCCCTCGTGCATTTCTGGATTGCTCCCTCCGGCTGCTCGGGTTGGTGAGGAAAAGAGAGACCTTTCCGTGTGCCTCCCTCGTGGTGGCAGGGAACAAAGAGCTCCAGGCCGGCTGGGCAGAAAACGGATGGAAGCCATCCCGAGTTTCTCTTTTGCAGCAATAATTCCTGAGGAATTGATGATTTGCAGATAACCTGGCAGGGCGTTAAGGAAGAGGTTTCACTTCTGAGGACGTGAAAATCTATTTTTGTCCCTTCATTCCTGCAAATCGCTGTGAAAGTGGGACCGGAAAATCCCAGGCCTCTTCCAGAGCAGGGTTGATCTGTGGGGTTGGCTGTGGAGCTCGTGGGGGTCAGCTCTTTGAGCAGTAAAGTGTTTTTAACTTGTCTGTGTGCCTGTCATGGGGATTGTGGTCATAAATTCCCCTCAATTGCTACTGCTGGGGTAGGAGAAGGTCCGTGATGGATGCAGAGCCCAGTGGAGATCCAGTAAAATACAGAACTGTCCTCGTCCACAAATTCTGGGCTCGTAACTTACTGGGACTTGATTCTGACAAACTCCCAATTACACATACCATAGAAAATTTAATATTTAATAAAACCCATTCTCTGCCTTATAATCCTGACTAGACACAGTCTTTTAGGAGGAGGTAAAAATAAGGAAGTGTAGAAGAAATACCTGGTGTGTTTCCTATAAAAGATCCAATAATCACATCTCTGGCGGGATTTATTTGCTCACGTGGGATTTATTTCGGAGCACAGGACACCTGAGGGGTTTCACTGCTGCCCACTGCAATGGGAGCTGGAAAGCTGCAGTTTTAGGGGAATAAGCTGCAACTTTAGGGGAATAATTATAATGAGAATGAAGAGTTTTATGGATCAGAGAATGAACTAAGAATAAATGTTGTCCTGAGGTGCCATATGTGGTTTGTGATCATGGAATCAAGGAATGATTTGGGTCGGAGGGACATTAAATCTCATCCCATCCCTGCCATGGCAGGGACACCTCCCACTGTCCCAGGCTGCTCCCAGCCCCAGTGTCCAGCCTGGCCTTGGGCACTGCCAGGGATCCAGGGGCAGCCACAGCTGCTCTGGGAATTCCAGGCGTGGGTCGGTGCTGGGCTGAGTTAACAGCTGGACTTGTGGTCTTTGAGGGCTTTTCCAACCTAACAATTCCATGGTTTTATGCCACTTTTCACTGTGAGAGGGACCGAGTGCTGGCACAAGCTGCCCCTGGAGTTTCCCACCTTGGAGATCCCCCACAGCCCCCCAGTGCTGGGCTGGGCTCAGGGTGAGCCTGTCTGAGCCGGGGCCTGGACAAGGTCAGGTCCAGAGGCCACTTCCACCCTCAGCCCATGAATTCAGACTTGGTTATCTGCTGAATTTCCAGCAGCCAGGACTCCATTTTCTCATTTGCCCCTGCAGAATGTGGAAAGCTCTCCTTCAGACTCAGAAAGGAACAAATTTGGAGCCCCCTGCTCAGCAGTGGCTTTTCCCAGTTTTTTTTTTCCATGGAAAAGCCGGCAGCCCATGAATGAAGGGGGTTTATTCTGCTCCAGCAGAATTCCAGGAGTGCCTGGAGCTGCTGCAGAATTGTGGCTCCATTTCACCCTCCTCTTTCTGTCAGATGATCTGCTTTGTTTTCCACAATTTCTTTTATTCCCCAAAATGTTCTGTGCCAGTGTTAGATTTCTGATACGTGACACTGTGTTAATTTGTGGTTTTTTCTCTGTGGGGAAGCCTTGATGAGAAATTATTGCAATTTGTGAAAGCTTTATTTGTGCTGCTGATGACTCAAAAGTTAGAAATGCTGCTCTGCTGTGATTACTGGCCTTAAAAAAATGACACAAATGAAAGTGGGACTTTTTGATTCCAGCAGAAAGACTTTGTTTGAGGCAGAGAATAGAAGTATTTTTTATCATTAGCTTTCACTCATTTCAGAGGAGCTGGGCTTGTTAATAACTTTAAATGACACAATGAATCTGAAATATTAATCCACTTAGTGCTCTTGTAAGGAAATGGGTAAGCAAATGCCAAGCAGGGAAACCCTGGGAGCTTTGGGGAAGGAGGGAGTTAAAAATATGGACTTAAGGACAGGGGAAATAGAAAAATACAGCATATTTTCTTTACCTGAATATCCTGGGAAGCTGTGAGCAAAAGGAATCCGTGTGCTGCCTGCAGGAAATGCTCAGGTGGGAGAGGAAGGGGCTGGCTGGGAAACGAGGATGATTCCAAAGCAGGATCCCCACCCCAGACTCCTCAGCGGGGCATTTTGGGAAGGCCACAGAAAAGTAGAGACCGAGGGGAAAGTGCTGGAAGTTTCTCTTTGCAGTTTACTTTTTTTTTTTTTTAAGGAGTCTCAAAATGACTCTGGGAAAATTAGAAGGGGAATTTACATGGTATTTGAGGGATTTCCTTGGTTTTACAAATATTTTATCTTTTCTATTAAAAAAACCATTAGGAGGTGTGGAAGGAAGGAGAGAAAAGGTCAGGCTGTGCTCTCGTTTGCTCTGGTCTAAGTCCAGACCAACACCTTTAATATCAGTGGAGCCGCTCTGGATTTGCCGGAGCGCGGCCGAGCGAGATCCGCGCCCGGCCTGCCCGGGATGATGCTCTGCAGCAGAAAAGATGGATGAACTCTGGTTTTCCGGAGCGTGGTGTGCAGCCTGGGCAAGCAGAGGGTGTGAAACGCTCCAGAATTTGGGAGTTTTAAAACAGTAAATGGCCAAGGTCTCAGGCGGGGCGCGGCTGAGTCTTTGTGGAGTTGGACGGAGCCGGGAATAAACTTGGTCTGGGGTGTCCGTGGGAATCGTGTGTTGGGGTCACCAGATGATGTGCTAGAGGTCATAATAATGACGTGTGGATAGCAGAGATGTCATAAGAGTAAGAAGGCGAAGAAGTAAAAGTAGAAGTGGAAGTTTATTGCTACTTTATAATATTCATACATTTCTTATAACTACAGATGATTGGAAGGTCGGGTTAACACCTTCTCCATCATATTGGATGGACCAAGAGTCCATCAACTTTACCTATCGTGGAAATGGAATATAAATATAAGAAAGCAATTACAAAAATAGCTTCACAACACAAGAAAGCAATTACAATAATAACAGGTATTATTTAGATGAAACTGTGAGAATCTCTGATTCTCTAACTCCAAAATACCAAACAATTAGGAGGCTGAAAAAACAGTGCAACAATCATGGACACACAGAACGGCCTGGGGTGGAGGGGTCCTTAGAGATCATCTCATTCCAAGCCCCTGCACGGGCAGGGACACCTGGCACAGCATCCTCCCAGTGCCACCTCGGAGGGCTGCTGAATGAAAAACAGACATTCCTGGGAAAACAGGAGCGGGAAGAGAAATCTCCTGGGTGCTATTTTAAATTTTAAGTTATTTTTTAATACGGATTGCCTTTGGATCGTTCCCTTTGCACTTTGCCAGACGCAGTGAGCCCGCAGAACCCCTCGGGAGCGTTGCTGTGGGTGCTGGGAGCTGCTTTGGGCACGGGCAGGCAGCAGCTCCCGCGGCTGAGCTGGGGGCTGGCTCCAGCCCACTGCTGCCAGCAAGCCCAGCGGCCCAGGGGGGACAAGCAGCAGGAACTGGTGCAAACTGGGCGACGCGGAGGGTCCGGGGAGCCCGCGCTGGGCCGGGCACAGCAGCCTCTGTTTCCTGCTCTGCCCGGCTCTCCCAGCCCTGCGCTCACGTTTTTAAGGAGCGAGTGTTGTTTCTCTGGAGCAGCACTAGTCCAGTTCGTGCACCAGTGGTGTCTCTAAAACTGGGTGTTATCGTTGTTCATATCAGAGAGAGGAACTGAGACCCCTCCCTTGTTTTGGTTCAGCTTTAGGGGGGTGGAACTGAGACTTGGGCTGCGGCTTTCTGTGTGTTTGATTTGAGGGGAGCTTTTGTTTGTTGAGTTTTGTTTTCTTTTTTTTGGTTTTTAGGTTTTTTAACCGTGTTATATTTAGCAATATCTGACCCAAGGCACAGGAGCAGAATGCCTGTGAGTGGTCTCACACTGAAAGCAGAAAATACTGGGTTTCTAAGTAGTTTTTTGCAAATGCAGTTGATCTTTGTCAGGTGTTCAGGGCTGTGTGAGGGACACTGGTGACGTTCCCAGCCCCCAACAGCCACTGCAGGACTGAGGATGTCTCTGGATGGTTCCCTGTTCTCCTTTCCCCATTCTCCCACTCCCTCCCCTCAGTCCCTCATCCCTGCAGTGTTCATCTGTGTTTTCCAGCTAAAGGTGGGACCCTGGTGTCTCCAGTGGCACAAAGTGACACTGTTTTGCTGTTGTACAGTATTTATCACTGTAACCCGTTTTTAGGTTGTGGTGGGAGCCTGAGGAAGAGCACGGCAGGAATGCAAGAAACTCTTGGATGAGTTTTATCGGCAATCCCAGCCTGGTTTGTGTTGGAAGGACCTTTAATCTCACCCAGTGCCGCCCCTGCCATAGGCAGGGACACCTCCCACTGTCCAAGCCCCGTCCAGCCTGGCCTGGGACACTGCCAGGGATGGAGCAGCCTCAGTTTCCCTGGGCAGTGCTGGCTCGGCCCTGGAGCTGCTGAGTGCAGGTGCTGCGAGAGGGAGGGCTGCCTTTAGCAGGGCACTTATGCAAATGGCAGCAAAGAACATGACAATAAATAAAAGCATTTATTTTTCCTCTCGCCCGGGCCATGCTGGGGAAAGGTGTGAGCCCAGAGCTCTGGAAATAGAATTTGCAAAGGTCAAAGATTGCTCACAGAATTCACAAATGCCCCTGCTTAACACAACTGCCCAATTACTCTTCATGAGTAACTTCCCAAACACTTCTCGTCTTGTGTCAGACAAATTGGTACCTATTAGAAAATGCTTTTCTCAGATTTTCGATTCACCCCCCTTCTCAGATTTCTGTCTTAGGGAAAACAGGGTTTGAGGTTATAAGCACCTTTTGTTTGCAGGATGCGTTAAGAGTCCTCCCCCAGCAGAGGAGATGGGAGCGCAGAGTGGGGAACCTGCGAGCAGAGTTAATTCCTGGCAGCAGATGAAGCCAGAGGAGGTGAATTTTGCACAAGGCTCTGTATGGAGATCACAGAATCCCAGGCTGGTTTGTGTTGGAAGGGACCTTAAAGCCCATCCAGTCCCACGCCGTGCCCTGGGCAGGGGCACCTTCCACTGTCCCAGGCTTTTTACTGAAACACCAACTCTGCCCCACGGGCACTGTCAGCTCTGCCTGAGCACCGGCAGGAGGGTGTGGGCATCCTGTTGGGTGCTCTGGGGAAACTGGGATCTAAAAAAAGAGGAGATGGGACACCTGAGGTGTAGTGCTCTCACTCTGGGAAGGGTTTAAGCACTTTCTGGGGCTCCTGCAGCAGCCGGGGCCCGAGGCAGCAGCTGAAGGGAAGTGGTGTTGGTGACTGGGGAAGGGAAGGGAGGGAGAGCGGAGCCATGCAGGCAGATCCAGATGGGACAGCAGGAAAAGCTTCTTCCCTGGCACAGGCTGTCCAGGGCAGTGCTGGAGTCCCCATCCCGGGAGGGATTTCAAAGCCCTGTGGATGGGACTCCTGGGGACGTGGGGCAGTGGCGGCCTGGGCAGTGCTGGGCTTGGGTTCAATGCTTTTAGGGGTGTTTTCCAACCTAATAAATTCTGTGATTCCAAGCTGTACCTCCTTGGAATCAAAAATTTCCCGTGGCTTAAAGGGCAGCTGAGCACATTTGTGGATGAGGTGAGGGCTGGTACAAAGCGGCTCAGGAATTCCCTGCACATCAAACAAATCCAAGTCCCATTTTTGGAGGAGAATTGCTGGAGGTGAGCTTTGCTCCAGGCCCGTGTATTTCCTCCCGGTCACTGATTTCAGTGGGAATGAAGCTGAGCTGGTGTGGGGTCCACAGGAGATTCCTCATTTTCCTGGATGAGAACAAGTAATTTGAACACAAGGTTCTTCTCTTTTTGCATGGTATTGCTGGGGTTTTCCCTGAGCGGATCCAACTTTCCTGAGCTCACTCTCAAAGCATGAGCCACAGCACCTGGATGAGGGGGAGCGTTGGAATGGGTCTGGAGAGGAGATGGTGGGAAAGGAGAAAATGCAAGAAGCAGTGGCAAAATTACACTTATTGATTTTTTTGTGTGTGTGTGTGTGTTTATTCATATTGGTTAAAATGAGCGACTGTTAACCATGAACAATTGAAGACAGGTTTGAACCCCAGCGTTCAGGGCTGTAGGGATCATCCTGAGGGCTGGGCCTTGAACTTGAGCGTGTCTGGGAGGCAAAGCTGTTAAGGAGCATCAGGAGTGTTTTGTGTGCAGCGTTCTGGGGAGGTGGGAGGGGAACGAGCTCCAGGTACAGGTGGCTGTGATCATGGCAATCCCTTGAAAATCGCCCATTAGTTCTGTCTAATAGGCTTACTCCGAGAATAATGGTTCTGCATATCTTTGGAAAATTCACTCCAAAGTCTCAGCGTTTTCCGTGTCTTGCCTGGAGAAAAATCGCTGCGCTTGAAAATCAGGAATTGTCAGTAAGCGTTGTCAAAACAACTTTATTTTATCAAGTCAAGATAATGTTGAGAGAAGTCTATACCCACTTTAATTGCTTTGACATTCAATTAGCAAGACATTCTACTCCTCTCCAATAGAGTGAGCTTTTGTGTGGCTCACAGGAAAACCCGGCTGGAAGAGCACCAGGGGATGTCATGGGGGCCGCGCTGCGGCACCGCTCACCTTGCCCGGCTCCCGCTGACGGGCTGGACGTGCCCCGCTCCCTGCTCCTGGAAATTCCCAGGAAACTTACTCCAGTGCTTAACTCTCCCATGTTGGTATTTTTATTCCTCTGCCTCTCCCTCGTGGCAATTTAAATCCCTTATTCCACCCCCCAATCCACCACAAACGTAAAAAACTGATTTTCCTCCCGTCTTTGCTACAGCTGTCGCCACGCTTGAAAATTGTTATCATGTCCTCCCCTAAGTGCTCTTTTTTAGGATAAACAACCCCAATTCTTTTAATCTCTGCTCAGATGTCAGGTTTTGCAGGGCTCTGATTAATTCCGTGGCGTTGCTTGAGGTGCATTATGCTGGGTGAATAATGACCCTTGTCCCCCAGGATAGGTCATTTATACCCGTGGCCGGATATTTATTCATTTAATCACCGCCCGACGTGGCCGTTGACGCAGCGGCTGAGCTCGCGCCACCGCCGGCCCAGGACCACGGGAAGCCTCGAGAAATGGGAATAATTAAACCTGATCAATGTATTTGGGACTTGTTGGAGTGAGCCTTTGCTCGGGGAGCTGCACTTGTTGCACACAGAGCCAGCGTGGCCTCGGTGTTGTCCAGTGAGTGACCCGAGGAGCGGCACAAACCTGGACTTGTGGAGGGGGAGGAAATGGAGGAGCTGGAGCAGTGCTCTGGTTCTGATGTTTAGGCTTCCCGAACTTGGCCTAAAAAGGGAACTTTGCTCACCCTGGGCAACCTTTAAGGATTTTAAAGATACATCTAAATAAATAGATTTATGTTGGTGTTGGGGTAGGTGCTGGAGGAGGTTTGAGCGAGCGCCTCTGCACTTGGCAGGTTTGCAGATGCCCAGAGAGTCTTGAAAGGTGCTGTAATTAATGCAAATGTCACAGATCCCCTCCTGCCCTTCCTCTTATCTTTCCTTTCTTTCCGTAGGGGTGGGAACAGAATGCCACCAAGTTGCAAATATTGCAAATTTTGTAGCTTCAAACGCCTGTAATAATAAACCTAAAGATGTGTGTAACTCTCNAATTTGATATTAAAAAAAGCGACCGCATGTATCCCAAGGAGAAAAGTCAGTGGGTGAATGGCTTTGGGGTTTTTTTTTTTTCCAAATCAGTGAAAACCTGAGAGAAGTGAGAGTAGAAGAGAGTAGAAGCTAAAATAAAATGCTTGGGTGTGACTTCTCTCTTTCTCGGAACTGAAATATTTGCTAGAGTTAAAGTAACCTACTTCAATACATTTTTTTTTTTTTCAGTTGTTACAGAACTTATTTTGAAACTTCTCTCCTCCCTGCACATGCAGCAGGGATGGTTTTTCAGGTGGGATCATGGAATGGTTTGGGTTGGAAGGGACCTTAAAGTCCATCCAGTGCCACGGGCAGGGACACCTCCCACTGCCCCAGGCTGCTCCCAGCCCCAGTGTCCAGCCTGGCCGTGGGCACTGCCAGGGATCCAGGGGCAGCCACAGCTGCTCTGGGCACCCTGTGCCAGGGCCTCCCCTCCTTCACAGCCAGCATTTTCACCCAAATCTCTCAGCAGGGTGGGATTTCTCCTCTCTGACGACAGGAGGAAGAATTCTCGTGCTGGGTTATGATTTTGTGATCTGCCCCTCTCCAGCCAGGGCTGCTGAGGGATGGGCCCACTCGGCGATCTTCAGTTTCCATCTCCCAGCTCGGGCATTTTGGGCCTGATTTTGAAAGGTGCCAAGTGTCTGCATCACACAAAAAGCAGGAGGGAAGTGAACCAAATGCCAGACTTGCAGAAAATAAAGAGCACAACTCTTTCTGGAAAACAATATTTCCAGTTCTAGCTCTGCATGTGTTAAATATTTGATATTTTGAGCTGGAGAAACCGCGTTTGCAAGTGGCAGTTGATACATGTGCATGTAAAGCATTTGTCTGTCTCCAAAACAAGCCCACGGAGAAGGATGGGCTGAGGCAGCGTGAGAAGCGTCAGGAGACATCTTCAAATTCCAGAGTCTCTCCTTTTAACCCATAAATATTTACACTCCGCTTCTCTCGCAACATCTGTTCCGAACGCGCCAGCGAGTGGCCCTGGAACCGTACATCTGACACTAATACTGAAACTGATAAAGAGTAATAATTAATGGGAAATTTGCAAGAAATTAACTGGCTCATTTGCATGTTCAGGCCGTGCCATTTCCGAGCGTGCTGCTGTTTGTGTGGCCTCCCCGGCGGGCGGGCAGGTGATCCCGGAGCGCTCCTCCCGGCAGGTCCCGCGGCGTGGGGCACTTGCAGACATTTCCCGGGGTTCAAGTGCTCGCTGCCTCCAGACCTGTCATCTTGAAAAGCCATTTGGCGACGGAGTTGTGCTTTTTTTTCCGCCTTTGAAACTTGTAAAGCAAATTTCTGGGATGTAAATGGAGTTGTGTTGAGGGAAGATCTGTGGGGCTCGGCGGTGCTGCAGTGAGGGAGGGGCTGCACTAAAAGGTCCCGGTCCTCAGTGAATCCCAAATGGAATGGCCATGTGAGAGCCCAGTTACTGTTGCCCTGAGGCGATCCAAACGTACAGAGTTTTAAAATATTTTTATTTGAGACTATTTTAATTTATGTGCGCACTTGGAACATTGGGACACGCGAGCTCCTGCTCTGGCCAGGCTTCCCTCCAGTGCCAGGTGTGAGGGGCAGTGAAAAGAGGGAGACACGTGGAGAAGCCCAAATGGCCACAGGGGTTTTAATGCAGCCTCAGCTCTCTGTCTCCAGAGGCTCCAGTGCCCTTGGGTGTGACTGTCCCCTGTGCTGGCACTGCTGGGATCACCTCCAGGGCTGTGTCCAGCTCTGGGTCATCGTGGTGGGAGAGACCCTGAGGGGCTGGAGGAGTCCAGGGCAGGGAACGGAGCTGGGAAGGGGCCGGGGAATTCCTGAGGGAGCTGGGAAAGGGGCTCAGGCTGGAGCAAAGGAGCTCAGGGGGCCCTTGTGGCTCTGCACAAGTCCCTGACAGGAGGGGGCAGCCGGGGGGGTCGGGCTCTGCTCGCAGGGAACAGGGACAGGAGGAGAGGGAACGGCCTCAGGCTGGGCCAGGGGAGCTCAGGGTGGGCATCAGCAGGAATTTCCCCATGGAAAGGGTGCTCAGGCACTGGAACTGCCCAGGGAGGTTTGGAGTGCCCATCCCTGGGGGTGCCCAAGGAATTGCTGGAGGTGGCACTCAGAGCTCTGGGCTGGGGACAAGGTGGGCATCGGGCACAGCTGGGACTCCTGCAGGGCTTTTCCAATATAAAGGATTCTGGGATTTAGATGTGGGGCTGGTTTGGGCAGCAGCCCACTGGAGTTCCAAAGGGCAGCACCAGGGGGTTGGCACCGTCCCAAGAGGCTCTGAGGGAACGGGGCTGTTGCTTTGCTGCCTCGGAGTGTTGAAAACACAACCAGAAGAGATGGCTATTGAAATGTTTGATGCTCAACTTGCACCTCTTTCTTCTCCATAATCCACTTTTCTGTATGAATGATGCTCCAGGCAGATTTTCCAGCTGCAGCTGTGTGTCGTATTCTCCAGGTAAAGGTACCTCTGAGCAGGAACAGGCACTTGGAGGCTTTATCCTATTTATGTTTAATATTTCCCATCGTGGCTCAGCTTTGCGGTTGTTTTAATGATAAATTGTGGCCACTGTAAACAGAAGTGCTCCAATCATGGTCTCACTGCACGTGTCTTTCATGGCTGTGCTGCCACAATAATGAGGGATGGGAGATAATGACTTAAGGAAAAAGCTCTGGATTAAGTGGGACAGTAAATTAGGCATTTATCTCTCTCCATTGGAAGCCTGTTTCCAGTTCCCTTCGAGGTCTCAGCTGAGCTCTATTTAAAAGTAAACCATGTCGTATTTCACCAAGCCAGCCCACTCCATAGAAATCAGCATATAAGCGCTCACATTAAATTACCATATTACCCAGGAGGTCCTGGTTTTCAGGAAGGTCAGAGTTGAGGTGTATTAGCAAGAAAAAATAAGGTTATACCATTCCATCATTTTACTGTGCATCCAGAGGATGGAAAATTCCCACTTCCTCTGTGGCTCTGTTTTGTTTTCTCCCTCCTGTGTGTTTTGAATTCGGGTATCTTTTAGGCCACAAGAAAACTGGCGCGGACAGAAACCACACAGCTGCAGTTCCCCCTCGAGGGGAAAGGGCTGCAGTGGGCTGAGGCTCACTGAGGTGGGTTTGGCTCTGCATTCTCTCAGCGTTCACTGGGAAGCTCTGGCCGGGAGGGTTATTGGGGATGCAAGGTCATGGGACCCTGGCCTTGGTCATTTCGGGGGGCTGAGCTCGTGGGAGGGGGACTGGGGATTGCAGGATGGAGGAAACTGTTCCCCTCAGGAGCAAATCCACCTCTCCTGGAGAGACAAGGAGGTCCCTAAACCATGGCAGGACTGGGATGGGTTTTGTTATCCACTGTTCTGCTGAGCTGGACTGAAATTAGGCCACGGTTTGGGGTTTTCAGTCCATTTTCCAGTCCTGACTTCAGCCTACTTTGGGGCTTGGACCAGATGATCTCCAGAGGTCCCTTCCAACCTGAACTGTTCTGTGATTCTGCGGCGTCTGCAAAGTTACCTGGGGGGAAACAGGCAGGAGTTGGCTCCTTTGCATGTGAATCTTGGAGGTGATGCTCTGCCCATCCCGTTCCCTCCGTTCCCACGGGGTTTCCGTGAGTTCTCGTGTTCAGTGCCTGTGGCTCTGCACAGGGAAGGCACATTTGTCAGGAGTGATTAAGGATATATCTTTTCGTGCTGGCAGAAGTATCAAAGGATGTCTTTAATCAAGGATTTCTTGGATTTTCCTCCTCTGACCATTCTAACTTCCTGTTTGAAGGGATCTCAGGGAATGGCCCTTCTCTCCAGGCCTCCCTCTGCCAGATCAGCCCTCTGGCCTTGCTGTCAATGAGAGCTGAACGTTGGCAAGCTCATTCCCAGAAGTTTGTGCTGGAAGTTGATCTCCCAGTTAGTTCCCCCGTAGGTCAGAACACCATTAATAAATTGCATTAGGTGTTGAGGCAAAGGTTGGAGAAGGCAGAATCCCAATCAGTATTTTACTTGGCTACCATATTCAATTAAAATATGTAAAATTATATATTTCTGCATATATATTTTCTCTCCGTGATGTTTTCTCGAACAAATTTTCTCTGACTTGCAAAAAGTAATGCAGAAACATATTCTCAGCATTACGGAATCCACAGCTGAACCCAAGCAGGGTCAGAGGGGCCAACTTTTGAGGTGTCAGCACCATGGAAGTTGATAATCAGGAACAGGAGGCTGATACCATGAAAATATCAATGATTCTAATTGCTGCCAATTCAAGTCCTGACCTTCATTTCTAACAAACTTTGCAGATTAATTCAGACCCAAGGTATTTATACAGCGTGATCTGAACTGGTTTATAACTTCCAATTTTTCAAGTCCAGGATAATGTCGTGAATGAAACTTTAACTGAGCAGCTCCTGAAGGCTGCAGCCACGGCAGGACCTGCCCAGGGAGGTGTCCTGGCTTTCCCACGCTGCTGTGGGAGAGCCCAGCCCAGAATTCCAGGATCTCTGAGGTTGGAAAAGCCCTCTGAGGTGCAGTCCCAGCTGTGCCCGATGCCCACCTTGTCCCCAGCCCAGAGCTCTGAGTGCCACCTCCAGGAATTCCTTGGGCACCTCCAGGGATGGGCACTCCAAACCTCCCTGGGCAGTTCCAAGGCCTGAGCGCCCTTTCCATGGGGAAATTCCTGCTGATGTCCACCCTGAGCCTGCCCTGCCCAGGGAAGGGCTGTTCTGTTGGTTGTGAGTGCACCTGGGCTCCACCCAGGGAGCTCAGAACGCCGGGCTGAATTTCCAGACCACAGCGCTGAATTCCAGTGGAATCCACGTGCTGCAAGAAGCCAGTGTCAGCCTCTCTCCTTCTAGGAGAGGACTCCTCTTCCTCTCTGGATTTCCTGTAGTCCCAAGAGCCGAGTTGCCCATGTGCCCTGGAATTCCGGAGCTGCCTCTTTGGCAGGATTTACACCCCTAACCTTTCTGCTGGCACCTGGGACTGAACTCTGCTTCTTGAGAGAGGCGATTAAAGCCACTGTGCCTGTTCTGCTTCATTTTTGAGAGGGGGAAGGAACGTCTGCGCTCAGCCAGGGTTCGGCTCTCTGCTCAGCTCAGCAGATTTTTTAATGTCAACAATTAAGAATTGCCATTAAAGAGTATCACAATCAAAGAGCGTCTGCAATCCAGGATGCATTAATGAGGTACACTGAAACCTCCACCGCGTTTCCATGCTCCTGGAGATGCTTTTTCCCCCTCTCTTCCTCAGTGAGCCCACCTGTAACCATTGCTGCTCTTCTTAATGGCTTTAAACGGAATTACTCAGCTTTTACCATAGAGATGAAGAGTAGGCAGAGGCAGTGAGGGTGTGGATCACGGATCTAGAGCATAACACCCAAACCTGCTGCTGTGGTGTCACCTGAGGGGCTTCCCTGGCACTTGTCTGCCTAAGAGACCTCCAGCAATCAGAAAATTCAAATCAAAGGTGGCATTCACGGTGAAATGTTCAGCGCAGTTGTTTTATTGATTTATACACAGTCAGGGTTTGGCCTCCACATTCTCCCTAATTTCTGCACAGACTGGGATCTCTCTGTTCCCATCCCCAGGACTGAATGTGTTGCACCTCTGCCTCAGGTGACACTTCAGTAACTCAGGTGTAAAGCTTAATTCCTACTTTTATTTAAGAAAATACCAAAGAAAACTCTAGAGATTTTTTTTTTCCATTGCCTGTGATATTCCGGCGGCTCTGCTCAGCACTGGTGACAAGCAGGACTCAGATCCCACTCCTTCTGGGAGGCTGCTAAAGCAACAATTTCTACCTTGAAGGAGTTTTGTTTCGAGTCAAACTGTGTCAGAAACAAATAAAAACCACCCACCAAAACCCAAACAACAACAACAAGAAGCCCCGACTGCTTCGCCTGCGAGGTGTGAACTGCACTTCCAAAGGCATTTGAAGCCATTTGCTTTTTAAATTCCTGCCCACACATTTTGCCATCCCTCCTGACGAGCACAGAGCAGAGTTTTCCGTGTCCTCTCCCCTTGTGCGTTTCTCAGGCGTCCATCCTGGCAGTGCGTGTTCCTCTCGGGAGTAAAGCACCTCTGGGAGGCAGTTCTTGTTCTCAGAAAAACTTTGCTCAGTGAATTTATGCAGAGCTTTGTGGTGTGTGCTCCCGAGTTCCTGAGAGAGAGCGGAGTTTGTGCTGAGGGGAGGGGGAGGTGCTGCTGGGGAGAGCCGGGGCAGGGTGGGCGCAGACCTGGGCTCGCCGTGGGTTTCATTCCTTGGACGNGCCTGGGCTCGCCGTGGGCATCCTCACTCCAAGGGAGCCGTGGGTTTCATTCCTTGGACGCCTCCAGGGATGGGGACTCCAACACCTCCCGCCCAGTTCCAGGGCCTGGCCACCCTTTCCATGGGGAAATTCCTCCTGATGTCCAACCCGAACGAAACAGAATTTATGGGTATTGTTTTTTTTTAAGTGAAACATTGGTGGCCACAGCCCACAGGGGAATTCGGACACAAAGTGGTGGGAGAGGGTTGCAGCCTCATCCCAAAGCTGGCAGACTGGAATGCTTTGTTGAAAAATAGGAAATACTTATTTTATTATCAATGGATTTTGGAAGAGGGGGAAAAAAAAACCATTTAAAAATTCTCTTTCAGCCTTAAAAATTGTGTTTTGTTTCATGCATGGGCAAAGGGAACATGTAGCCAGGCTGGGTGGTTTTTTTAATTCTTTTTTATTTTTTTCTTTTTTTTTTTCACTCTCCAGAAAGCACTAGCAGCTGGATTGCTCTGATCAATAAAATTATAGCACGGGAGCAAGTCACAGTTTGTCTGCAGGTTCCAATCCAGCTCGAGGGAGGTAATCAATAACTTTGTTTATAATGACATCTAGCTGGCAGCGTGGGGTTGCTGCTGAGCAGCCTGACCAGAAGGAAGTTGGAGGGAGCAGTAATGATACTGAGATCACCCTGTGAGGCTGGCACGGCCTCTGCATGGGCAGATTGGGATAAAACAGTGAAGCAGGGAGGGAGGCTGCCCAGGTGTGAGGGGTTTCTTGGAAAAGAAGGGCTTCATGTTGTGATTCTTTCTGATGCTGGTGAAGAATTCCAGCCCGTCCTGTCCTGGTGATGTTTGTGCCTCCCACTGCCCTGGCAGTGCAGCACCACGACTCGGGAAGGTCCCTTGTTGCTCACAGGCAGTTTTTCTGCTCTTGCCTCTGTTTTTGTTGAAATGTTTTCAGGTGTCCACACGCTCCTGGGTCTCCTCTGTTCGGCTCTTCTTAGCCTGTTTCTTGGGAGCAGATTAAAATGCCCCTCTCTGCTTGGTCTGGAATATATGAGGGTGCTGGAGCAGACATTGTTGGAGTGTTCTGTGGACAAAGCCGGTGGCATGATAGGACTCTTCAAAAATAACTCTGCTTTGAACTCTTAGAGATCGTAGAGAAACTTTGAAATAACACAATAAATGCAATAACTTGGTAGTTTTTTTAATGACGGTGTGGCACAAACTGTCAGCCAAACGCGGAGTGGGCCGGGGCCTCTGGCCCGGTGTGCTGTGGGTGTTGGGGGCTGGTTTGTTCCTGGTGTCTCTGGTCACTGAAATGTCCAGTGAGGGGTTTGGGAAGGGTTTGGGCTCAGTGCTGCAGCGCCTGGTCCTTGGCTGCTGGGCGGGGCTGTGGGACCATGAGGAAGGAGGAGGATGGGGACGATGAGGAGGGTGAGGCCCAGGCCGCGTACCTCGCCTTGGCCGTGGCGGTGCCGCGTTGAGCGGTGCCAGGGGAGCAGAGCAGAGCGTGCCAGGCTCCCTGTGTGTTTTTGGGCTCTGGCGTTGTTGGCAGCTGCCACTGCCCGCTCTGGGCCGCTGTCATGGGCCCGGCTGCGCCAACTGCAGGGGCCTTTCCCCGGCAGCAGCGCCGGGCCCTGTGCACAGAGCGCTGCCAGCTAGCGGGGCTGGGCCGGGCGGCAGGGCCGGGGGCACTGTGCCAGGGCCAGGT
>WEIT01007325.1:142372-166368 GCA_013389985.1 Dryoscopus gambensis
TGGCTCGGGGCAGGAACAGGAGCGGGCCGGGCACGGCAGAGCCCCGCGCTGTCATTGTTCCCCGGGCGCAGCGGGCTCGGATCTCCCTGGTGGCTCCGGGGAGGAAGGAACTGCGGCGTTATCCCCTCGGGAATTAAACCCCGGCAGGCGCCCGGGCTTTGGACCCCCCCGCTGCTGTCGCCACCATGCCCGGCTGTCGGTGCCGGCCGTTCCCGACGTGGCTGCCCGGCTCGTGCTTTATTTATTTGTTGATTTATTTATTTATTTATTTATTTATTTGTTCTCTGCCGGAGCCCGGGGCTGCCCCTGCCCGGCGGGTGACGGAGGAGCCTCACCCCGATCCTCACCCCCATCCTCACCCCCATCCTCACCCCGTCCCCCCAGAGCTGGGTGAGCCACCCTGGGAACCCTCAGAGCCTTTCAGAGCCCGCCCCGACAGCTGTGCCAGCGGGCTCAGAGAGCCTCTGCCAGGCTCGTCCTTATGGCCGGGTGTTATTTGCAGCACAGGAATAATAATAGTAATAATAATTACAATAATAACGGTGCCAAGTGGGGACAGCAGCGGTGGTGGTCCAGCAGGGCAAAAGCAGACTCTAAGGGGAACTTAGAGAAGGTGGCCTGAATATTAATTTAAAATGCAAAATGGTCATTGATTTCACCGGCGGCAGGATCAGGAATTAATTGTTTCCTGACTTGGGCTGTTGGGGAAGTTAAGAACTAACCAGGCTGCGCTTGGCTTTTGTTTTTTTCTGCTGGAATACTGATGGAGCCGGAGGGATAATCCGGGCTCAGGGAAAGCAGGAGGCTGGGGACAAGGGCCCTGCCACGGGTTCATGGCCGCAGCCCTTTTTGGAGCATCGCTGGGTTGGACGTGATGGCCTTAAAGGTCTTTTGCAGCCTGAAAGACTCTTTGATTCTGTGATCTCCATCTCCACGTGCACCTCTGTGCTCAGCCGTGGTGACAAAGGAAGTGCTTTTTTTCCCCCTCTCCTTTTAAACGTGGTTTATGGCTAATTACATCAGAGATCCCAAACAATCCTTCTTACATTTGCATTAATAAGGTGTCTCACGTGATCCCTACTGAAGGAGGAGTATACATCAAAGGTAGATTAAAGGTTGGTTAGGCATCAAACTATGTTCTATATGTAAATTTATAGCCATGATGTGCTGTGCAAAGATAGCTCCCCCTCTATTCCTGTGCTCCTAAATAAAATTAAAAATTCACAACTCTGCTTTATGGGATTTTAAATGAATTTGATCTCTCTTTTGGGCAGGGCAAATAAGTGTTTTGTGATGTATTATTTTACAAAAAAAAAAAAAAAAAAAGACGACCATCGTTCTGGCTCATTTAATTTTGCAAGTGAATGATCTAAGATTAACTACAGACTAGTCAGTGCAGTTTAAAAGCTGAAAGCAATTTTCAGCCATAGATGGTAATGCCACATTTAGTCCACAACCGAATGACTCTAAATGACTGAGCTGCAAGGTCTTTGTATATGACCACAGGGCCTGATAAAGCCATAGGAACACAGTAAAAGCACAAAAATAGTTCCAATTTATTTGGTGCCATCACCTTAATGAGATTAATACAGACGTGTTCATGTGCCTAATTGGTGATTTTGTTTTAACTGGTAATGAAGGATTAAATCTTCAGGCAACAGGCTCCTTGCAGGAAAGGGGATTGGAGGGAAAAGTTTTTAATTATAGAAGGCAGCTAGTGAAATACACCACTGCAAAGTTAAGAGTGCATCTTTAATAAAATATATATTTTATATATATATATAAATATTTGTTGTGCCTGCCACTTGCCTGCCTGCCTGAGCAGGGAATTTAGGGAGTGTTTGTTTGGGAGAGAGGGCTGGCGCTGAACGCGCTGTGCGCCGTTGGCATCTTGGGGTGCAGAGGAAGGGACACGAGCACGCTGCTCCCTTCCCCACACTCAGCAGCTGGAAAGCCCAAACCCCACCGCGCCCGTGGACTGCAAACGTTCCTCCGGCCCTGCTGCGTTCCCTGGCTGGAGCCGGGTTTGGGGAATGCCCCTCCCGGCAGGACTGGCCCCGGCCCGTCCCAGCTCCCGCGCTGCTCCAGAGGGGGAAGTTCAGCCGGGGGCTCTGCCCTGCCGGGGCCAGTTGTGAGCAGGGAAATGTTAACACCATTAACCCGCTGCCAAAACACAAACACCCAGCCTGACTCATTAAAATCTAATTACGAGGGGGCAGCTGAGCCTGGGTTCGCTTTTGACGCAGAGGAGTCTTGCAAAAGACACCAACGCAGAAACCCAGCCGCAGCCCAGTGAGGGCCTGGCACGTTCCTCCCAGGGAATAATCCTGTCTGTCTCCTGAAATGGCTCTCGTGGTCATTTGACTAAATTTAGGGTCTTTCTGTTTTGTTTTACTGGATTTTTCCCTGTCTTACACGTCACACATGGATATGGAGCATGGGCCTTATGGTGCTCTTGAGTTGAACTTTCAGTAGAGACAGTGGCAAGGTCTTTAACATCTTTGATCGAAGATACCCTTGCATTTTTAAATTGTTTATTACTTTAAATTGCATGTGAGGATGGTGGATTTTATCAGGCAAAGGGGTTTTTTTTTTTTTAACAAAAGGAAAGTAGCTTCTGAATTTGTCTTGGCAAAAGAGCAGCTCTGTCACCGTGTTTTATCACCACTCCCCTGTTATTTGTAAAACTGAGATCCTCTCAATTTTCTTCTGCTTTCCACGATTTTATTTTGCCACCAAGAGGGGGAGAAAAAAAAAAACCCAAACCAAACCCTGAAACATCAACAACAAAAAGATAGAGAAAAGATGAACCATCAGAGCATCCTCTGACAAACCAAAGTCCATCTGGATGCTCCGAGTGCTCGTCCCACCCTTCAGCCTCTGATGATATATTGGGGAGCGCTTTAAGAGGACTCTGGGAAGCTGCAGGATTCTCCCTTCCCGCCGAACGGAGACGGGAATATATTTTACATTCCCTGTCAGGTTGAACTTTAAGCCATCTCGGCTGCTTTCCGTGTAATTTCAGCATCCAGCCCAAATGGCACCACGCTCCGCTCGGTTCCGGCTGCCTGGAGCCGCGGTGCTCCGGCGGCTCCGGGCGGCGGCTCCGGCCCCGCGCCGCATCCCGCTGTCCCCGCGGCGTGTCAAGCCATTACAGCGGGGCCCACAATGTCACCCTGGTCTCAATGGTTCGTCAGCTGAAGGATATGGTTAACAAATGTAAGCCCAAACTTCAGAGGAGCTGCTTTTCTGTGCTAAGTGATCTGTATTCCCTGTGAATTTACTTTCCCCTAACCCCGTGAAATTAACAGTACTTTCTGACATTCGACCTCCTGACCTCCCATATAATAAGAATTTAAAAAGCACCATGCATGAGTGTGTCTGTGTAATGCAAAACTGGGAAAAATGACCATGTCACCGTTTTATTATACAAAACCTTCTCCATCTCCATTGCATGCTTCATATGTGAGTGCTCGGTTCGGAGTTATTATAAAGAAAAACACAGTTTTAGCCGTAATAACTCACCGCTCCTGACTTTTATAGACAATAAATTGTAGCAAACACACATTGCTGCGGCAGGGCCCCGCACTCCATTAATGCAGATATTTACTGGGATAAGTGTTAAAAATAGGCTGGGGGGAGAGGCCGGAGCAGCGGCGGCTCTGGGGGGCCGAGTGCCGGGGGTGCGGGTGCGTGCACAATGTGTAGGTCTCGAGGTTTAAGAGGCAGAAGCAGAAAAGTGTTATGTGGAAATGATTTTGCAGTTATCAGGCTCAGGGGATGACAGCCTACAAGAGTAAGAACAAGGTGCTATGTGGCTTTTTCTTCACTGTGAAGTAAAGATTGGCAGCTGGAAGTAAGGCTTACAGGCAGACCTGCACACAGGACCTCTTCACCCAGGACTCATAATCACTACTCAAAGGAAAACGCATTTACCAGTAAAAGGCGGCTGTAGCCATCAGAAGTGTGCTTAAAACACCACTTAAATATCACTTTATACGCTATTACTTGCAAACTGTGGCTTGGTATTAAATTATACTTGCATAGGCTTTTGCTTAGGTGCTGATAATGCTTTTGAGGTTGCATTGGTGAAGAAGAATTTAGGCTGCTTTACAAGAGACGTGACTGGAATATCCCCTGGTGCTGACAGTGACAGGGTGAAAAATTGCAGAACTGTACTTTCTTTCCCCATATAGATTGTAATTTTAATTGTCATTGTGGCCCTTCTGTTTTAATTATGGGACTTCTTTGATATATACCAGGACATCGTATTGAATGAAAATATGGTGCTATAATAGTCTCTTTATAATTAATGACCACATGTAGATCTTGGTGCATAAAAGGAAAGGAATAAATGAACAATTTATTTAACTAGGTTTTGGATTTCTTTCTGTCTTCCAGTGAATATAAAATGATCCTGGGGCTTCTGAGGCTGTTTGATGTAAGAACTGCACTGAATAGCTAATAAAATTACATTGGTGTAGATTACTAAACATATTAGGTGGTTTTATTTAAAAATGTTCCCATTACGGATGGTAAATTTCCCCTATTTACCGCGTTAGCCTCCCTGGGCTCCCGATCCCGAAACAAACGAGCGTTTTCTTTCGTTTATTTGCGAAAGCCCTTAAAAAAATTAATGCAGCTCTGGCTGGCGGGGGCAGCGGGGTGGCAGGTGAGCTCTGACGTGGGCTGCAGGTACCCGGCGATTTGTGCGTCCTCCACAGGCTGCAAGGGGCCCTTCCTACCCCCAACTTCTGCCTTCGGAATAGGATGGGTTCCCGTTCTATTAATTTCTGGCTCGCTAACTCGCCCTGCTTGTCCAGCCTTACGTGGGGGTGGATGTAGGAAAACAATAAAAATAAAACCGAGCGGTAATTTTGGGGTCTTTTTTCCCCCGATCCAGGGAGGGGAAGGGAAGCGGCCCTCGCGGGGTGCCACGCGTGGGTCCCCCCATCCACCCCGTTCCCGCGGAGCGGGAGCCTCCGCGGCTCCCTGAAACGCAGGCGTGTTTGTCCAGTGTCTGTCAGTGTAAAAGTAGAAAATATCCCCTGACAAGCTTCTGCTAATTTTATTGCGGCGCGGCGCAGCGTGCACGCAGCCGGGGCGGGCGGCGGGGTTCAATCGCCGAGCAGCAGCGAGCGGGATCGGCAGAGACAGCCACTACCCCGGGGTCAGCCGCGACCATGCCACTTCCATGTGATGTCTACTTGGGGTGATGGCGTGTAAATAAACGTGGGGAATTGCAAATCTTGTCATGGCCACGCAGAGCAGCTCAAGCATTTAAAGATGGTTGCCCGCAAACCTGACTGGGAGGTGGTTGCTCTGTGTGGTGGCTGAGGAAAAACTCCCCTCTGCGCCCGAGTCTTCTCCTGGCTGACATCTCGGGGAGCACTGACCCAGCACGGCATCGCTGAAGGGATTAATCACCAAATTGTTTCTCATTTTAGCGGAAAGTAAAGAAACTGAGCGCGCTCCAATATTGGTCTTTTAAAGCCGGGCTCTGCCGGCGCCGGCTTTGTATTTATGTTATCTGACTTGATTTATTTGTTTTTTAAAATGAGGTGAGGAATCTTAATGTCCTACTGTTTAATGAATTTGGGCGCATTAAAGTTCCATGAGGTCTTTTCATTATTATGAACTTTGCTAATGTTAGAAAATAAAATATTATAGAATTCACATTTTCTGCTTATGAAGCTAATTTTATTTAAATACTCCTTACAGTGGTCATTAAAACACACTTAGGTTTTGCTGCCTTCGACCAGTCAGATGTATTTTTTGCCAGTTTTACATTTACACATATCTGTTTTTCTGTTACTTTTCCCACATGACAATTACCTTTCATTACAAATTTATAAAATCATTTACATTTGAGCAGTTTAAATGTTTCTGCTGACATTTTGTAACTATTACCCTCTCCTAGAATGGCATATGTTCAGGCAGTTAATAAAAAATTAAATGCAATAGCACTAGACAAGGTGAAGCTTTGTATCAGAGTGTTCTGCACATTTCTGGAAATACCATCTTTGTGTTGCAAACTGTGAAGTGAGGTTAGGGCTGTGCCAATATGTGTATTTGTCAGAACTGTCACAGAGTCCATGAACCAGCCAATCACTCCGCTCTTAATTAGACAGTTACACCGGGCTTTTTAGAAAGCATCCTCATGTAAAATGGTGTCTGAGCTTCCAGAGAGGTGCGGGGAGCACCGGGGGCACGGAGCAGCAGCATCACAACACTCACTCCACGGCTGAGGCAGAGTTTGCAGCTGCTGGCTCCTCGTCGAGGGATGGAGACCGTGGAGAGCAGGAATCCTCCCGGATTTCAAGCAGGGAAGGTTGTCTGAGACTTCTCGAGGCAGAGAGGCTGCTGGGGTGTGGGGGATCTGAGTGCGGGGGGGTGTGTGTAGCGCAAATAAATTAGAGTGGCCACTTATTAGCAATGAAATTGGAGGAAGGAGTGCCTGGGCTTGCCTGAGGACTGCTGGGCAGCGTGGGTCGCGTGCGCCCGTGGGAGGCTGGGGCAGCTGCTCTGTGCCACACTGTGGCTCTCGGGAACATCTCCTCATAAACCTGGCCCGGCTTCGCAAAGATATTCACAGAATATTCCACCAAATGCAGAATCTGTGGCCAGGCTAAGAGCGAAGAGAGCAGAAAATAGGGATGAGAATAATCCTGCCTGCCTGCTGTATTTCAGTTTCCTTTTTTAGCTCTGGATCAGAAGGCATTTGGGATTTTTTTTTTTTTTTAAACAAACCCCAAAATTGCAGTTCTCCATTTCTGACCGAATGTGCAGTTTATGGCTATATCATAATCCTGTGTTTAAACATGAAGTTCACCAAGATCCTTTTTAAAAACACCCGTAGATTTGCACTGCTAGGAGGCAGGGTTTGCCTAACAAGTGTGGAGTGGCCAGGAGGGATTATTAGTGTTTGCCACGAAATTCACCTTGGGATACGGCTGGGATAAATTCCTCGGCTCATTATTTAAGCAAAGCAGGGCAATATTGAATTCAGAATACCAGAGAAATTCCACTTCCTCTCTCTCTGTGCCTACACTGCTTTGTTTCCCAGCACAAGTGCTTTGACGATGTAGGAAATATTCCTGAAAATCCATGATTCCTCCTCTGCCCAGGGCAGGATATTCTCTGTGGAGCAGCTTGGAATGAGCTGCTGATGGCCATCAAAACCCGGAGAGTTGAGCAGAAACAGGGAGTTCCTTGCGGGGTCCCCAAAATGCAGCCCAAGAGAGGGGTTCAGCTCCGGCTCTGCCAGCGGAGCCATCGTGGGCCGGGCCAAACTTTGAGGAACAGGATGAGGAAATAGTTTGGGGTGACTGGCACGGCTCATCCCGGTGTAAATCGTTATTCCAAAGGCGTCTCCGAGAAGTTTTAACAGTCATAGCAGATTAACCTTGCCTGGGCATTGGGAGGCGAGTCAGCTGATGAATTTACATGCAGCTGGATGAAAATGCTATTTGGAGAGAGATTGAGAGTTTATTTGATTAAATCCCTTTCTCCAATACCTTGACCTCTTTCTTGTGAAATAATCAGAACTGTTTAGCAAGAATATTCTGGCATTAATAATGAATTGCTTTGGAGCAGGTTTTTCCTGCTCTGGACCCAACCCATCGGTGCCCGTGCTTTTGGGGGGACGTGGGGATGCCGCCGTGCGGAGCGAGCGCCGCGCGGAAAGGGCTGAAGAAACACATTTTAATTTTTCTTCTGGAATTTACAGTTGGATGGACAATTTACAAGCCAATGTATTATTTAGGAAGTGCATTCTCCTGGCACATCTACCAGCAACTCTTGTTTTTCGTGCCTCGTGGATGGAAATGAGGAGGGAAAGCTGTGCCTGTCGGGTGGGTCACAGGGTCAGCGGCACGAGGCGCGGCTGGATCCGGAGGAGGGAAGGCTGAGAGGGGATCTCATCAATCCACACAAATAACTCCAAGGGCTGGCAGGGGATGGTGCCAGACCCTTTCCAGCAGTTCCCAGCGACAGGACAAGGAGTGATGGCCGTAAAATAAAACACAAGAACTTCCAGCCCAGTGAGGGTGGTGGAGCTCTGGAACCGCTGCCTGGGGAGGGCGCGGGGCCTCCCTCTCTGGAGACATCCCAAACCCTCCTGGATGTGTTCCTGTGGCACCTGCTCTGGGTGACCCTGCCGTGGTGGGCGGTTGGACCGGGTGATCCAGAGGCCCCTTCCAGCCCTGGCGATTCCAGGATTCTGTGGCTGATTCTGGCGTGTGCGGAGACTCATTTTGGTGGTTTTAGCTCTCATGTCACCTCCCTGCCCACCCGTGGTCCTGCCGTGGCAATGTGCTGTGAGCCCAAACCTCCCTCCGTGGGAGCAGTGGGGGAACGCCGTCAGCTCTGGGTTATTTGTTTTGGGAAGAGCGTTTGGCAGTCGGGATCTGGAGCCACCTCAGTGACTTTCCAGCATTTCTTGAACTCCAGGTAACGGGATGGCTGCGGGTGTTGATGAGGAGGGAGCTCTTACCTGAGCAGGTGTGTGTGGAGCTGCTCGAGGTGCCCCAGCGTTGGTGCCAGCGCTCCCTGAGACACCTCCTGGCACCATCACCGCGGTGCAGTGACGGGATCTTGGCTCCCAACTAAATTTAGCTTTGTTATAATTTGTTTCTTAATAACCCGCACTTCACCGTAATGTGTAAAACGCTCGGCTCCAGAACAGCCCCATGCCAAAGCCGTACAGTAGCTCATTTGCATTGAGCAATTATATTATATTACAATATATTAAGCTGCAGAAAACCTAATCTAACATGATAATTTCAAATCATAATTTACAGTGCTTTACACGGAGCATACAAGGCAGGTTACAATAACACGTTGCGGTTCCACAGCAGCCAGGGAAATTATTTACTCATCTATTATTTCATTTTCCAAAATGTTCTGGGTGCATTTCATTAATTAATTAATTTATTTCAGTCCTATTTACTACATTTTACACTGGATAAATATTTTTTGCTTATTTATTTCAGTACTATTTACTGAAATCTGGTGACTGGCGTTTTTCCTAATAACCATTTGGGTGGAATATTTGCATTAAACGGGAAGTGGTTTCTGGAAAGGGAGGCTGTTCCAGGAAGTGTAGCTTTATCCAGATATTCTTTGTTCCTAAAAACAAAAGGAAAGGAGGAAGGCTCCGTGTTTTAAAGACTTTATCCAGGTTGTGACACAGCATTTGATGAATCATTTAATATGCAGCTCCTGACGCAGAGTGTCAACAGCTGGCTCCTGTTGCAGCCTTTGTTTGGAGCTGGCTCCCAGATAAACTTCAGGGAGCAGCAGCCTGGAGCTCCCAGTGCTCCCAGTCACTCCAGTATGGTGCATAATCTTTGTCAAATGTCTGCTCTTTCAATCTAGCATGAAGAATCCAGAATTAAAAGGAACATGGGCTCCTTAGCAGCTGGTTTAGCAGTTAATGGCTTAATTCTGGTGAAATTTATTCCTCCAGGTAGCAATATTTGATCTGAGTGGGTATTGAATACTGGGACTGAGTCTGCAGCATGGAGGGGAGCAAGGGGGCTGTTTTGAGTTTAGAGAATCCAAATCTTTTAGATTCAGCACAGAAAGGAGGAGACTGAGGGGAGAGCTCATGGTGGTCTTCAACATCCTCGTGAGGGGATGTGCAGGGACAGGTCCGATCTCCACTCTGGGACCAGGGACAGGACCCCAGGGAGCAGCTGGAGCTGTGCCAGGGCAGGGTCAGGCTGGAGATCAGGAAAGGCTCTTCCCCAGAGGGTGCTGGCACTGCCCAGGCTCCTCAGGGAATGGGCACGGCCCTGAGGCTGCCAGAGCTCCAGGGGCGTTTGGATCCCAGAGATGCCCGGGGTGGGCTTGTTGGGGTGTCTGTGCAGGGCCAGGGGCTGGATGAGTGACCCTTGTTGGATCGATGATCCCTTCCAGCTCAGGATATTCCATGGTTCTGTGGCACTATGAAGAGCACAAGGAGAATATTTCTACCTTCAGTGACATAAAACTGTGTAAAGCTCCTTGCTGCTCTCATCCCTCCCTCCCTACTCAGAATCGTGGAACGGGTTGGGTTGGAACTCTCATTCCACCCCCCTCAATCTGCAGTCCCTGCAAACCAGTGTTTGGGTATTGATGTGTCCAGTCCGTGTCTCAGGTGCAGAGCCCAGGAAATGTCTGAAAATAAGAGAACTTGAGATCTAAGTTTGGGCTTGTTTGGGGTTTTTTTTTGTTTTTAGTTTAAAAACACAGTGGTACTGTGAGAGTTTGCACTGGTGTGGGATCCACTCCTCTGGGGGGGATTTTGTCTGGGAATTAGCCCCTGTTAGGAGTGCTAGGGAAAGAGAGAGCCTCAGTTCTGGATGGCAGGGCTGTTGTGCAGCAGGAGTGGCTCCGTTCTCTGGAGTTCCTGCTCAGGCCTCGAGGCAGGGCCTGCACCAGGGAGCGATGCCTGGGCCTCTGTCCTGCTTGCCACAAACAAAACCCCTTTGTGTATTTCAGTGAAACTGGGCAGGACGACCCTGCACAGGGGTATCAGTGCTCCAGCCCGGACACTGCTGCGCTCCCCTCGTCGGGAACAGTAACGATGGCACTGTGCACTTGCAAGGGGTGTTGGTGGTTCTTGTGGCAATTGTGGAATTCCCAGAACTAGAAATTCCCCTGATATTGTGGGATGCAAAGGCTGCGGGGTTTGTTTGGTGCTTTTGTGAGGATCGTGGCTGTGTCCATAATCATGGGCTCACCAAGGCATCACTCTGGAAGTCTGCGTGACCGGGAGAGGTCGCTGCTCTTCCTGGTGAAACTGGTGGGCTGTGTCTTCCAGGGAGCTGCATTTTGGTGGATCCAGCTCAGTGCTAAAGGGTTAATACAGATCAAATCTCGATGCAAAAAAGCATCATCTCGCCATGAATCTTTCAAAATTCCCATCTACTTCCTTTTCCCACTTCCACTCTCTAGGTGTGCAGTCAGACCATTAATGATCTTTTCTTCAGCCCCGCTCTCTGACCTGGCTGCCCCAGGACATTCCGGCCCTTCTGTCTTCCACGGTGCCTGTGATTGACAGTGTGAGAGAAGGTCCAGCACTGGATGAGAGTTGGGCTTGATGATCTTAAAGGTCTTTTACAACCTTAATGACTCTGTGATTGCTCTCTCCTCATCAGCCTCAGATCTTCGCTTGTGTACAGCCTCATTAGAACCTTTGAGTTTTCCTCCTTTTCTTTCAAATATAATTATTTTGTCTAGCTTTCCCCCGGACTTTCCTCTCCCACCTTTCCTTTCCCACACAGCAGGTTGGTTGTGCCCTGCTTTCCCTTACCCGAATTTTGCCCTGCTGTGTCATCACGTGGAGCTCTTGGCCTTTGCCGTGCCCTAAGCTCATTCTCCGGGCATCCTGAGAACCTGCATTCCCATCCCTAAGAACTCCTGGAGCCCGACCAAAGCTCGCTTTGCAATTCCGACGGCTGAAATGGGGACAAAGTCTGCGGCTTTGCTGGATCCTAAGCCAGTCTCTTAGCACCTGGCAGGAGGAAACGCGATGCAGCTTTTCCACCTCGCGCTTCCAAGGCTCATCTTGCGCTGAATCCCAATTGCAATCTGCAGCTCGCTCCACGCTCGGAGCAAAGGCAGCAAACAACAGCATTTCCATAGGAAGCCTGTGCTCCTGGCGTCCCGGGGAAGTTGTCACTCTGAGCGGGGACGGGGTGCAAACTGTCGCCTGTTTTTAAACACTTAATGGATTCCACGGCCGCGGGTTGCAAACCAACCCCGCCGCTAAACCGTGTCTCCTACCTGGGTCCTTTTCCTGGGCTCTGCAGAAGAACAAACAGCAGTTAGGGAAATAAATGTGTAAGAAAGGAATAAATCCCGGCGTGAGATGCACAGCTAATGAGCTGCGTTAACCTCCCAGTACCCGTGGAAGCGCAAAGTCAAGGCAAATACTCCGTCCTGCCCACGACGTTGTTCTGTGATGAAGTTCGCAGATGAAGCCAAGGGATGAAAAGATGAATTATGGCTGAAAAAAATGTTAAAATTTGCCCTTGCCTTCAAAAAATGTTCCAGTTCCCACTGCTTTTCCAGGGCTTTTAGAGCACTGTTCCCTGAAATGGAAGGTGTCCTTTGTTTCCTGATCCTGATCCCTGGAGCTGCCTCTCAGGGTCTGTAGGCTCCCCCAGACTCCAGCAGGTTGACTTCCAGCCATAGCAAAGCCCTGGGTGAAAAGTCCTTGAACTTTCTATTCATTGTCTGTCGTCGTCTTTATTAGGTTTAAATTGATTGACTCTGCAATGCCATTACAAGTAGAATATTTCCCAAGTTATTTAGCTGGGCTCTATTTTTCCTGGGGACTCGTAATATATTGGATCCTCAGCCCTGACAGAGCTCCTGTTAGATCAGGGCTTCTCACGTCTGAGAGATTTCGGGTCATGGCTGCAAAGTTCTCCCTGGTAACACCTTTGGGTTTGGGAACCTGTTCCACGTGTGCACTTCAGACATGTGAAAAGCCAGGGGAACAAAAGAGGAGTGGGATCTGAGTGACACATTCTCTTGAGCTGAGACCCACGGAACAATCAAGGCTGGAAAATACCTCCGAGATAATTATCAGTGTCATTTTCAGATTGTTAGGGAGACAACGCGAGCGCACCCAGCAGATCCCTGCAGTCAGCGCGGAAATGCCATTGCACAAACAAAGACCTCGGAATACTTTTGTTTGCTCCCCGGGCTCAGACAGCCCCGCTTCAGAAATGACTGCCGGCTGCGGGTTGGAGTTACACAGATCACAAGGAGACATTGTCCCCTCCGTGTCCCCCAGGCGCGGGGTGCTGCTGTCACCCCAGGCAGGGCGGGACTGAACCAGCTGAAATCCCCCGGAGTTTTAAATGTCCCGGGCTGTCCCTTCCTTTGCCCTCCTGCCTCATTTCCTACCCGCGCTTCCTCACGTCTGGGAGACACTTGGGCATCGACAGCACACGAATGGGCTCTCAGAAGCCATTCAAAGGCATTTCATTGGGGTTCAAAGCGGGGAAAGGGGTTCAGTTGCTCTCTGTGCGCTCCGATCTCCATGCTCGCAGCGCCTCGCAGGCTCCGTGCCCTTGGCAGGGAGAGCCCCGCGGGTTCCCGGCTCAGCTGGGGAGCTGCAGGTGGGCACGGGAGGTGCCGAGTGCCTCGGGGTGGGCAGAGATCACTCGAGTCGGGAAGAACTCAAGGGCTGCTACTTCAGCTCAGAGAAGAAAAAAGAATAAGAAAAAGTTGCTCTTTTTCTCACGCATATTCTTCTGCATTTCCACGTGTTTGAGTGTGTGAGAGGCCCCGGGATGTAAATGTTCCTCTTTTGGCTCCCAGACAAAGCTGATGTGAGGATCATTAAGGATCTCCTGGCATTTTTATAGCGGGGCAGGTGCTGACATTTATGTCTGAACTGGGGGCGAACGTGGGTAATTCCATCATGAGCCACCCTGGGATGTGCCGGGGGCTCCCTGATAGTGCCCAGTGCTCCCACCCTGCACCAGCACCGGGATCCGCTGGATCCGCCGGACAGCGGGGAGCATCACTGCGGGATTCATCCCAAATTGTGTGGTCACCTCCGGCAGGATGGTGAATGTGTGCTTGGTCTAAACGCTCTCTCTGCCCAGAGGGATTGTGGACTCCCCATCCCTGGCAGTGTCCCAGGCCAGGCTGGATGGGGCTTGGAGCAGCCTGGGACAGTGGGAGGTGTCCCTGCCATGGCAGGGGTGGGACGGGATGGGCTTCAGAGTCCTTCCAACCCAAACCGTTCCAAGTTACGGGGGACAATAATCCCCCGTGGAAAAGGCCCCAGTGATGAGGAAATGCCACCACCAGCCTGGCAGCGCTGCTGAGGAGCAGAGTCAGCTCCTGTTATCGCAACAGCGCCGGCATCAGCCCATCTTATCAGCAGGATGGGTGAGATAATGCCGATAATCTCGAGTTCCCCGTTACGGCGACGTGTTGTTAACACCTCACGGAGTTTGGAGGCGGAAGGGCCCACGAGGCAAGGAAAGATATGTACATATATCTGTGTGCAGAGGAGCTCTTACCCTTTATTATGCAGGTATTTTCGGGAGCTTGAAATGCCACCTTTGGAACAGAAGATTCCGATCGCACGCGGAAGGGAAGGGGGAGAAGCTGGGAGCCCCCGCTCCCCCAGCTCACTCGAAAGAGCACGCTGGAGGTAAATTAATTGCCACAACTCTGCCGAGATGAGATCTCGGTCTGGCTGATGAGGGGCTGGGAGCCTCGCCGGGTGCCGTGTGAGATTGAGGGGAGCCGTAAAGGCTTTTTCCCGTCGGAGGAGCGTGGATTCGCGGGTGCCATCCCTCCCTGGCTGCCGTGCAGCTCAGCGTTAATTGCACCCCAACGCACAGAGTTCCCAAGCGCCCTCTGAGCCGGCCCCTGGCCCCGCTCGGGCTCTCCCGTGTGAAAGCACGCCTGACTGCTGGCTTGTTGGGATAAATTAGGACTGATCTGAGTCAGGTTTAGACAGCGACTGAGCCTGGTCTGGGCATGGCCGTGGCTGGGAGCACCTGGCAAAGCCACGCCGAGGGGAAGCGCTCCGGAGTTAACAGCCTTTCCCCACCGCCTTAAATTGAGATGTTTTCACTCTCTGTTTTCTTTCCCATATTTTATTTTATTCTTCTCTCATAGTTTCCCCATCCCTGCAGTGATCAGCCCTGATATACGAGAGGGATTTTCACTTGAAGGACTGTGCATCTTTAAAATGTCTTCCCTTTATTCTTCCTAGTTCTTACACATGTAATTTCCCCTTTAATTTGACATCATTTAACGGCACATTACACGTCAATGATGTGATCTGTGAATATTTACAATGTTCGTGTCATTTTTATTTTCTAATCCAATTTAAGTAGCTCTGCTTTTTATGACATCATGAATTCTTCAGTCTTTTTAGTCTTTTTGGAACTAATTATTCCATTAGTTCCTTTGAACCGGCTCCTTGTTGTCAGTCATTTTCTCCCCGTTTGATCACCAGACCTTTGCTGCCCTCCTTTGCATCTGCAGCCGGAGCTGGAGGAGGCAGTGCCCAGTGCTCGGAGCCGTGCCTGCGCCTCAGCCCGCCCCCAGCGCGGCTCTGCTGCTCAAAGAAACCCTGCAGAAAGTCCTTCAAGTACATCCCGCCCAGCAACTTCCCCCCACCCCGCCCTTGTGTCCTGGCGGGGAATGTTGTGTTGTGCCGTGGTCTCCGGGCTGGGCAGGGCTCCCTTCCCAGCTCCTTGGCTTTCTGCTGGTCCATGTCCCAGGAGCTGGAGCAGGAATCTGGGTGTGAGGGCACAGAAGGGCCGGGAAACACCCAGTGGGTCCAGCTCCCATACTGTGACTCCTGGTTCGGGGAATCTCAGTGCCTGGCCTTGCTGAATCGGCAGGAGACGGGCTCAGCTCGCTGAGCATCCAGGCTTCCCGAAGGCTCTCCCAGCCCGCCTGTTCCCATCCAAGGAGGCTGGAACGTGGGACAGGCGCTCCCGGACCGCGCTCCAGCGCAGGTCCCAGCCCGGCCTCTCCGGCCCCCTTGTTTACTGGGAATGTTAAACATTCCCTCTGTCATGCTAAAGAGCTCTGTTGTCTGTTGCTGCCCTCTGTAGTGATAGAGTAGAGACCACACGGTTCTCCCGCGCAGCAATAATTCTGTTTATTGGCAGTCGCATTACGGAAATCAGCGTGGCTGCAAACCCGGGGCTTGCCCAGTTTTTCCTTCTGTCGCTCCCTTTCCTTTAGGATTACCTGATCTGCCCCAAATCATCAGATTGATGGGTCTTTGTGAGCTCTTTATTTTTATTTCTTCCCAATTGATGTTTAGGATTTATCAGGATAGCCTTTTGGAGCTGACCTGCTCAAAGTGCAGCACCTTAAAAGCCAAAAAAACTCAGAGCCTTTTACCCCCAGAGAAGAGAGAGGCTGCCCCTCTGGATTCCACAACACAATTGTTTTCCTAAAAAGGCAAATTGACAGAGAATCCCAAGCATTGCTCGTTGTCTCCTTTCCTTGAAACTTCAGAAAAAGCCACTGGTTTTTTATACAGTCAGTTGTAAAATGCAGATTACTCAGGGAATAAAAAGCCAGCGTTGGCCTGTGTCCATTGTCCGGCCCCTTCCATTGTTAAGCAGATTTCTCCTCAGTGTTTTATGGCAATGAGTGCAATATAAACTGTGATTGCTGAGCCAATAATGCTAGAAAATAATGCTGGAATTACCCTGCCTCCCCATGTTGCCCTACTTTATTTTATTTTTCTCTTGGTTATAAAAATTCGAATAATTAATCTCTAAATATTGAAGATTTTATAAGTAAAATTAGACTGTGTGTTGTAAATGGCAACCCACAAGTTTTAGGTGGTCGAACCAAAGTCCCTCGCACTGGTGTTTTGGAGAGGTTTTCACTTTGTGGTGATCGTAGGCTTTGTTTTAATTTCGATATAATGGAAAGCAATTAATTTGCTAAAGGCCATCTCTAAAGTTGGCCCTGGCCATCGCCCAGATGACACAACGTGTTCAGCATGAGGGAACAGTTCACTTTGGAAGCGTGGAGTGTCTGGGATGTGATGTTTGGGGTGCAGGTGCTTCGTTTGAGGAGGTGTCCAATGAAATGGGGAATTTCCACCTGGAGATCAGCAGGGCTGCGCTGCTCAAAGGGGACCCTGTGTTAGTGCTGGCTGGAAGAAGGGAGATTTCCATGGGATATCGGGAAAGAATTGTTCCCTGTGAGGGTGGGGAGGGGCTGGGATGGAATTCCCAGAGCAGCTGGGGCTGCCCCTGGATCCCTGGCAGTGCCCAAGGCCAGGCTGGACGGGGCTGGGAGCAGCCTGGGACAGTGGGAGGTGTCCCTGCCATGGCAGGGGTGGCACTGGGTGGGATGGGATTTAAGGTCCCTTCCAGCCCAAACCAGTCTGGGATTCTGGGATCCATCAAAGATGTTGCAGTGTCTGTGGTGTCCGTGTGCTGCTGGAGCTTGAGGCTGTCCCTCAGTGCCCGGTGCAGCTCAGCTGGGGAGTTCAGCCATGGGGGTTCTCCATCCATCCCTCCCTCCATCCATCCATCCATCCATCCATCCATCCATCCATCCCTTATCCATCCCACATCCATCCATCGATCCCACATCCCTCCATCCATCCATCCCTTATCCATCCATCCATCCCTTATCCATCCCACATCCATCCATCGATCCCACATCCCTCCATCCATCCATCCCTTATCCATCCCTCCATCCATCCCACATCCATCCATCCCTCCCTTATCCATCCATCCATCCATCTATCCATCTATCCATCCCTTATCCATCCATCCATCCATCCGTCCATCCCAGGGTGTCACCCAGACTGAAATCCTGGACCCAAGGCAGAGCAGGGCCTTGTGAGTTAAACCAGAAGAGAGGAAATTCACCTGGGCACTCCAGAACAACTGGGGTTTCTTTGTTTCTCCGGCCCCGGTTTCCTGCAAGGTTCCTTGGGACACCCAGGGTAGGACTGGCCCCAGCAGGAGCTCACTCACTGCCTCTTACACCACTCATTAATTTAAGCTTTGTCGTAAAAACTCCCCGGAGTTCTCCTCGGCAGGGCAGGCTGGACATGGAGCAGTAGCCAGAGTTCTTTCCCACTTCCAAACCAAGCTTCCTCTTATTTCAGCTTGTACTGCACCAGCAATGTCAACATCCACACATGGCCAGGATGTCCCTGTGGGTGGCAAACGGAATTTCATGGAGTCATCACAGGATCCCAGGCTGGTTTGGGCTGGGAGGGAGCTTAAAGCTCATCCAGTGCCCCTCCTGCCATGGCAGGGACACCTCCCACTGTCCCAGGCTGCTCCAAGCCCCAATGTCCAGCCCGGCCTTGGGCACTGCCAGGGATCCAGGGGCAGCCACAGCTGCTCTGGGCACCCTGTGCCAGGGCCTGCCCCTCCCGGGGAAGGATTTGTCCCCAGTTTCTACTCTAAACCTACTCTCGGCCTAAAGCCATTTGTGTTCCCAAGAGTTAACAATTAGGCAGGACACAACAATTTTACTGAAATACAGCAAGATATTAAAAAAAAATCACTCGGACAATTATCCTCAATCTTAGAACATTATTTCAAAGAGATCAAAAAATAGCATTGACAGGTGTGTGGAAGCTAATGATAATTTGAGGGATAAATAACACTCTGCAGTAAAAAACCCAGAAAACAATAATTCCAGAGAAATAACTTTCCATATGAAGTAAGTAAAGGAAATAAAGACAGGAATTGTGGTTATAGCATGGCTAGGTGTTAAATTTATATGCTAATAATTACATATTTGTTGGAAAGAATAGTGGAGTCTGATCACGTAGAGGGAGAAGCAGGAAAATGCATTGTGGAAGGATTTCCTTTAATCCTGCCTGCCCGGCCTGTGTGGATGTGTGTGGTTTGCTCTCCTGGAATGATCTCCAGGGAAGGAGGGATGCCCCCCACCAGGCAGAGTGGCTCCTTTCCCTTCCAGGAGGTGCCTTTTGAAATATTCCCTGCGCTCAGAAGTTTAAAAGAGAGCCACCAGATCCTAGTGAATTTGTTAATAAATATGGAGAACAGGGCAGATTTTTTTATTTCTCTGCCAAATTGCAGCGGGAGGAGGAAAAATCAACCCGCCAACAAAATGGGATTTTTGTGACTGAGTTAGAAAGTCGAGATCTTTATTGGTGACATTGCAAAAATAACCCTGTGTGTTACTTCCTCGTGTGCAAATGGGAAAGCCCCGCACATTCCTGTCCTAAAGCAAGGTTCTTTAGTTTGTGATGAGGATCTTCAGTTTGTGAGGAGGATCTGTAGTTTGTGACGAGGATCTTGAGTTTGTGACGAGCATCTTGAATTTGTGACGAGCATCTTCAGTTTGTGATGAGCATCTTCAGTTTGTGACGAGCATCTTCAGTTTGTGACAAGGATCTTTAGTTCGTGATGAGGATCTTCAGTTTGTAATGGGGATCTTCAGTTTGTGACAAGGATCTTCAGTTTGTCATGAGGATCTGTAGTTTGTGACGAGGATCTTCAGTTTGTGACCAGGATCTTTAGTTTGTGACAAGCATCTTCAGTTTGTCATGAGGATCTTTAGTTTGTGACGAGGATTTTCAGTTTGCAACGAGGATCTTGAGTTTGTGACGAGGATCTTGAGTTTGTGACGAGGATCTTCAGTTTGTAATGAGCATCTTCCGTTTGTGACAAGGATCTTCAGTTTGTGATGAGGATCTTTAGTTTGTGATGAGCATCTTCAGTTTGCGATGAGGATCTCTAGTTTGCAATGAGGATTTTTAGTTTGCAGTCATTTGGGAGCGTCGGGGTGGAACTCCGTCAGGTCCGTGGCAGCTCCGAGGCTGCTCTGCTGCTGCTCTCAGCGCAGGTTAAGTGGGAGAAGAAATGACTGCAACAGTCTGGTGAGAAGAAGCTGATTTTGTGTCATTCACCCAGCCCTGGTTCGTGCCCATCTCTGTGATGGCCAGAGCTGCTTCTTTCTGTAACATTCCAGGTGTTTGCAGGGGGGGTTATGTCCAAAAGAGGATCCACCCAGCTGGTGGCCCCCCTTGTTTCCAGCGGGACGAGGAGAACTGCCAAAAGTTAGTTTGGAATACTTAAAACTTGAAGGAAATTTGAAAGTCAGGAGGTTTTTCCTTTCATTTTCTGTGGTTTTTGTGATGGAAACGGGACACCAGGAGATCTTCCGGCCCAAGCGATTGCCAGTAAATTCGGGGACAGCTTGTATACACAAAGTCACAGCTGCAGAGATGCACCCGGAGCACTCAGGGCACCCCAATTCTTGAACCTCAAACCCATTACAGATTATTTCTCCTGTCCCCAAGCCTCGGCGTGGGCTGCGATGTGTTTGTGTTGAGTACCCACGGTGTTCCCCTGGGAACTGCAGTCCAGGTTTTCCTTGGCACCTCTGCCTGTGCCTGGATTTTGGTGTTTGTCGGCAAACGAGCTGCGCTGGGATGTCCGGGGGGTGCTAATTAGCCGGGGAGGTGTGGGGGTGAAGCATCCCTTGGTGCTCCGGCCCCGGAGGGATCCTGGATGGCTGCGGGGTGTGGGTGGGACCCTCGGGACCACTCGGCTGCCAGGGCAGGGACACGAACGAGCCCTGAAGCACTTTAATTCCTGATACAGGGAGGGGTTGTCGCTTCCCTGCCCGCCGGAACCGCAGCAGCCCTGACCTGAAGCAGCCGGGGAGGTTTCCAGGACGCCTCGGTGCGGTCCTCCCCCGGCTGGAAATGCGGCAAATAAAGAGTTGCCGGCGCTGGCGGCTGCGGGAAGCGCCGGGATCTCGGGAAAAGGCAGATAATTGAGTGTACCTGTGGCACGGGGCTGTGTCTAATCAGGCGGCTGCGGAGGTGGGTAGTGTCAAGTGCCATTCATCTGCTTCCCCTGAGCTCGGCGCACGCAGGAGGAGGGGGAGTGATAAGACAAAGATATATAACCGTGTTGACCACTGAAGTACCTGGTTAACAACTTAATTATCTGAGTTCAGCTATCAGTCAGCAACAAACCCGGACAATTTAGACATACTTTATAATTTGCTATAAAAATGGCATAATGATAAGGACAGTGTTGCTCGAATTAGAATCTGCATTAAGTGTGTTTAATTTAATTTTTCTAATTATATTTCTAATAGCTTAAATATGTGCACTGATAAAATGGTTAGCCACCTGCATTTAAATGCCACCTGATGCGTTTATTTTGGAACAGTAGCAGATTGATATAATTTGAGCACGAGCTCCTCTGAAAATTCCTTTATTAATGGGTGTTAAATTATTCTTTGTGCTGCACGTGAGGTTCTGGAGCTGCCGCCAGGGTGGGAATGGCTGGGAAATGTCTGAAACCTGCAAATATTTATTGTATTTTCTGAGCTGGGGATAGGGGTCTGTTTAATTAAAAACTAAAATTTGTGGTGATGTTCCATGGCTCTTCTGTGCTCGTTAAGCCTCCTTTTTTTTTTTAATATCAGGTGAGTTAATTTTTTTGCACGGAGTGTGTGGATTGAGTGTATTCCCATGCAATTCCATGTTAAGCATCCCCATATGACACCAGCTCATCAAATTAATTAATAGCCAAAAATCTGACTAAGTCATGTTGCGGGTTCAGTGAGAGCTGCCTGTTTGCAAATGTTGGATGTTTCCTAAATAATTCCTCCTTTGAGCTGGAATTGGGCCTTTTTGCCTAAATCTCTGTGTCGGATCAAGGCAAATATTAAAAAATTGGTTAGAGAAAAACATAAAAAAATCTTCTACCTTTCCTAGGAGTAAATGAAAATTGACTTTTAAAACAACTCGTGTGCAGCTGATGCCGAGCTGATGTCTCCAGGCCAATTCCAATGTATAATAAATTACAAATAAAAGAATCATTTAGAAAACACTACTTAAAAAAAAAAACTAAAACAGCTTCCCTTCCTGAATTACATGTGGCAGATATTGTTCACAGGGCTAGGAGAGGAACAGAAATCCATAAAATCAATGTTTATTAATCGTTTATTTGTACCCGGAGCTCTGTTTATTTTCTGTGCTTTGCCACCGAGCGAGGAGGTTGTGCTGGGAGAGGAGCAGGAGAGGAGAAGGCGCCTCTCTGCTGGGACAAACTCGCCCCGGAATCGGTGGCAGGGGAGGGGATTCCATTTAGAATTTTAATTCCTTGCGTGGAACAAGGTCAGATGAAAAAACACTTTTAACGAGCACCATAAAGGGCACCGGGAAAACGAAGCTGCGAGCGTCCATCAGCCCCACACACCCGGGCTGGGCTCTGCCGCTGCTCGCGTGGAAGCTGGGAATGCGGGAATGAGGGATCTGAGCTGTGGGGGGAGTCTGCTCGGGATGGGGCTGGAGATGTGGGGATGGAGCAGGGACAGGGCTGGAGCAGTGCTGGGGACGCTCCTGGGGCAGGGACAGGGCTGGAGCAGTGCTGGGGACGCTCCTGGGGCAGGGACAGGGCTGGAGCAGTGCTGGGGACGCTCCTGGGGCAGGGACAGGGCTGGAGCAGTGCTGGGGACGCTCCTGGGGCAGGGACAGGGCTGGAGCAGTGCTGGGGACGCTCCTGGGGCAGGGACAGGGCTGGAGCAGTGCTGGGGACGCTCCTGGGGCAGGGACAGGGCTGGAGCAGTGCTGGGGACGCTCCTGGGGCAGGGACAGGGCTGGAGCAGTGCTGGGGACGCTCCTGGGGCAGGGACAGGGCTGGAGCAGTGCTGGGGACGCTCCTGGGGCAGGGACAGGGCTGGAGCAGTGCTGGGGACGCTCCTGGGGCAGGGACAGGGCTGGAGCAGTGCTGGGGACGCTCCTGGGGCAGGGACAGGGCTGGAGCAGTGCTGGGGACGCTCCTGGGGCAGGGACAGGGCTGGAGCAGTGCTGGGGACGCTCCTGGGGCAGGGACAGGGCTGGAGCAGTGCTGGGGACGCTCCTGGGGCAGGGACAGGGCTGGAGCAGTGCTGGGGACGCTCCTGGGGCAGGGACAGGGCTGGAGCAGTGCTGGGGACGCTCCTGGGGCAGGGACAGGGCTGGAGCAGTGCTGGGGACGCTCCTGGGGCAGGGACAGGGCTGGAGCAGTGCTGGGGACGCTCCTGGGGCAGGGACAGGGCTGGAGCAGTGCTGGGGACGCTCCTGGGGCAGGGACAGGGCTGGAGCAGTGCTGGGGACGCTCCTGGGGCAGGGACAGGGCTGGAGCAGTGCCGGGGGTGCTCCTGGGGGTGCTGAAGAGCCGAAGCACTGCTCCCCATGTCCCCAGCCTTTCTTTCCGCTTGAATTTTGATTTGCCGCGCTCCCCAAAGAACTTCTCCGTCTGCCACGGCCCCGGGGACAATTCCCCCGTGTCCTGTGTCTCCCTGGGTGATTTGGGATCCTCCTGCTCCTCTGGCTCTGCCCGCGTTCCCCATGCCCACGTGCCCATTGCCGGGTGGATTTTAAAACCATCACCCCCAAACCCACTGATTGTGACTCAAGGGCTGGCGCTGGAAAACCCCGAGTGTGCAAATCTCGTGGTGAGCACTTAAACACGAGGAGCACTCCCTTCCCAAAACCCCCGTGCCGGAGGCGTGGGCTCCCTCTGAGCCCCTGGAAGTCCGTGGGATTCCTTTTATTGACTCGGCTGAGCTTGGATCAGCAGCAGCAGCAGCCAGTGCCACACGAGCACAGGGACCCCAGCCCCTGGCACGTGGATGTTTTCCATTTCCTGGCCCTTGATCTCCCATGGATTCCCTTAACATTTACCTTGAGAGGAGGAATATTTCCAGTGTCTCGCACCAGAGGAGTGTTCATGTTTAAATATTTATATTTTGGGAACTGGTACATGCAGAAGGTGCTGGAGGTGTTGGAGGATGGACCCTAATCTCTGATCCAAGCCCACACTTCCAGTCTGAAGCCCCTGTCCTGTCACTGCCAGCCACAGTAAATAGTCTGTGGTCTGGCAGAGAAGGTTGACACAAAATAATGAAGCTTTCTTGTCTTTTTTGATGAATTATGATCAAGTGAGGGTCTCTACACAGAAAACAAGAGGTTTTGTAGCTGTGAACGTACATCTGTAAATGAGCTGCAGATTCACTGGGGCTGGGGTGGAGCAGGTGCTTCTCACTCGGAGGGTTTTGCCTCCAGCCCCGCTGTTCTTTGGTGATGTCTCTGCTGCTTTTGGCAGTACCAGCCTTTGTTTGGAAGACTTTATTTTTAATGACAATTTATGTGGATGTAATATGGCCAACAGCACCTGTCCTGAGCACTTCCAACCAGGGATGTTTTCGCCATTGCCAAAAATATGGTTTTCATCTCTTGGTGTCGTTATCAGAGCATTACAAGGGTTAATATCGAATAATCCAGCTAAATATTGGAAGGGAGCTGTGGTGTGGCACGGGCTGCTGCAGGCAGCTCCTTCCCCACGCCCCAGGGATGCTCTGCTGCAGGTTATCCCTGAGGGAGCTGGTGCTGCCCCTGTGCCCAGCCTGGGAGGCACCTCTGGGGTGATCCTGGCCCTCTGAGGCACCTCTGGGGTGATCCCGGCCCTCTGCGGCACCTCTGGGGTGCCGTGCCC
>WEIT01007327.1:12180-23315 GCA_013389985.1 Dryoscopus gambensis
AAAGATCTGTCAAGGCCCAGTTTAATCTACTCCCTGTAATAGGATTTGTCTGTAGCTTGAGGAAACAGAAGCTTGTAATGCATAGGGTTATTAAGAAGAGGATATAAGCTATTTGAGACTCTTTAATAAAATATAAATCAGTATATTCAATGAATATGGAAAGAGGGATCTAAATATTTCTCGTTACAACCTTCAAGTATCTTGGGAGAGGAGGATGATACCAACTAAAACAAGTGGGAAAAAGCAATATCTCTGAGTTCTAGCCTTCCTCAAACTTAAATATTGATGTAAGCGAGAGTTCAATTCAAGAATCTCATTTCTCCTGCTGTAACCATTAAGGTAAATCCCTGCCCCATTCCAAGGCAAGGTTAATGTATTTAGGGAACCTTGTGAACAGCAGCTTTAGTTGCTTTCATGTACACCCATGCATGGCCCTTCTGCAAACAAGGCAACTTTAAACAAGGGAAGATATTGCTGCCAGGAGTACAAAGAATTCTGCCCCATGAGTTGCCTCACTTCCTATGTAACAAGCTTTGAGAGGGTTGAAAGTATTTGCAGTCCTAAACCTCACTCACCTCCCTCAGTGCCTTTACAGGAAACACAAAGATCGAAAGCTTTAACTGCCTCTTTTTAAGGGGAATTTTGGTATCTGGAGCAAGCAATCAACACAAAGCGATTGAAATTTTTTTGTGGAGAGAGCCATTAGGAACAGGGTTATGTTTCGCATTAACGTTAAGGTATACCATGGTGGAAACAGACTGCTTTAATGTAAGATTTATGATCCCCCTTCACAAACACAGTTTTACCCATCACATGTACACATACCTCTGTTACTGGAGATTCCTGGAATTGGAGTTACTTGAACTAAAACTGGCATCTTTTAGTCATTAATAGTTTTGTAGTGCCTCTAGTACATCAAATTCACTGTTTACTTTGCTGATTGATATGACCTTGTCTGTGTTATATCTAGACAGGTTAAATACCTAGATTGTCAGTCAGAGCCAAAATATCACTAAATCTATTAAAGTGAAATCACAAATAAACAACTTGGGACACTTCTACTCACTTGAAATATTCCACAAGTATTCCTTGACTGTGGTCCTCCAAAAGTACTGTAAGGCAAAATATATGTTTTGAAACTACATGTTCCAGTTCCTGTAACTGGTTGTTTCTGAATACAAGATCTAGATTCAGATACCTCAATGCCTTACTCACAGGTTGCTCCAAAATTCCAGAAACTAGTAGTCCTCAGTCTGTGGAAAGAGAGAAGGGGGAGGTGAAAGGGGCAAATTTCAGTTTGTTTGTTGGGACCGAGGGTGATTCGGAGGTAGTTCCTGGTACCTGCAAAGCTTTGCAGGAATCATAGAAGCATGAGAATAAGTATGACAAGACTTTTTGGTTTTAATCAAAAGAAAATTGTTTGGGGTTTGTCATTATGAAATGAAAATTCTCTTTGGACAATGATAAAAGAATGAGATGAAACAAAAGGAGATTTTTCCCTAAGGAATTATCCTTAGTTTAATGACTAAGAATTTGTTATTAATTAACCTGAGTTAATCTGGAAAACAAGGAAGTTGAACTCCCTCTGTAAAGTTATTTGCTAAAGGAAATAAGCCTGGATATTATCCCAGACATACAGAAGGGAGAAGGAGTATAGGTCATTTTCTCATTAATTACATTTGAGACAAAATCATAGCGTGAAAGCAACAGAGAGAATTTTAGTCCAGTCATGACTCAAATACAGTCCACTGAGGCTTTCCCCAGGTCAGGAGCAGTGCAGTACACCTTCAAGGAGTCCAGAATCCCCAAAGCGTTTGTAAACTGGCTTGTGGAGAGACAGCAGATGGTTATCTTTGTGGCTTCACCCATCCTCTGCCAGGAAGCTTATTCACATTGGGAAGTGCTGCAGTGATGAGACTGCTCTGGAGGCTTAAGTTGGACCTTACCAAATAGCAGCACATCTCTGTATTCCTGAGCAAAGGGTCTCAGGTCACTCCTCAGAATCCTTCGTTCCAAAGCAGATATTACCTCGTCTTTATCAGAGAGTGCGGAACATAAAACATCTTTTTTATTGCTACTCTGTTTTGGGTCCCAAAGGTTTTGCTTATGATGAGCAACGTAACATCCAAAACATTTCATAACTTCCTGGAGAAATTTGAAGTCTGTAATTTTCAGTGACTTTTAACACAGCAGAGAATTGAGAGATAGAGAGCCCTGCTCACAAGGGGACTTGAGAAGCACAGATCATGGGGGCATACAGCAAAGTACAGATCAGTCCTTTACCTGAGCTGAAGCAGGAATTTGAAGGTGGTTTCAGTTTCTCAAATAAATGTGTTAACCACAGGTTATAGTGCAATCCAAGGAGCCTCCCAGGACTAGGAGGCCTATGGGCACTTTATTAGGCAGAATGCTCTCTGCTTCACCACATTTCCATATCTGTGCACAGGAGAAAATCTTCAAAGAAGAGAGCAGGAGACACCCAAACCCCTATAACCTAGTGAAAAATATGTTTAGTGATACATTAAGAGACCAACAGCCAAGCAAGAATGAAAGGTTCCTGTGCCTCTTAAGTGTGTTGACATACTGGGCTGTAAGGGAAGGAGTTAGTAGAGGGGAATAGTTTCCTCTCTTACTGCCAGGGGTGTAGTGTCTATCCTGGTATTGCCAAGCGCAGTCATAGCTGCCAGCTCTCCCTGCAGATCAAGATTGTACCCAGGCCTGTGTCTACTTTCCAGATAAACACTCTGACATTGCTAATGATGTAATTAGAGGGATCACTCTGTCTCTTCTTTGCCTTTTACTTGCATTGGACACAGTTCCAGAAAACAAACATTATTTGTAAAAGCCATAATTAGGGACAGGGAACACCTAACTTTCAGGTTCTGCTTAGTTTTGTGGAAAACAAAGAGTTTTGGTAAAGACTTTAAGTGGATAGTTTGAGAGAATATTAGTGATCTCAATGCCTAAACATTGAACTAACTGGTATCCTTGGGCACCCTTAATGTGGCAGCCTTAATCAAGAGATTGCAAGAGAGATGAAGGTCTAAAACCTGGACATAAAAACAGACTAAAAAGTAGTGTTTTTTCAAAAAGCATAATATCCATAATTAACTAATTTCCCACTCAAAATGTGAAGTACATCTCATCTCATAAACACTCACATTGTTGAAAAAACATAAGTAATGTGTTCCAATAGTGTCAGGAAAAACAAGGGCTGACAAGAGAAGCCATGAGCAAGGTGTCACTGCAAGTTCTGTGAGTGAAGCTAGTCTGGGTAGCAAATTATTTTAGTAAAACATACAAGAGAGGGCCTGCTTCCAATATAATGGTGAAAAGTCACTGTTAAACTTACTTTGTCTTACTAGAGCTAGAGGCTGCTGAAAGATTTTTCTGACAAGTCTTGTGCTTACCAAACCCTCATGTAATCTCAACAACAGCATTGCAGCATGGTTAAGAGCACAATCCTATATGTTTCAAACTAAGTTAATAAGCAAAGGGCCTGCGAAATCAAGATTCTTAACTTCAGAAGGTTAAAGTTTCTATTTACTTCACCTTTCTAAATATTTCAGGACTAAATAAGAGTCTGTGGTCTATGCAGCTGCAAGGGAAGCAATGCTCCACACGTATTTTTTTAGGTTATTTGAAACAGCAGATAAAATACCCAGTCTTCATGCACATGTATACACATGACAGGCACTCTGTTAGTGAGATATCACAGGCCATACATCAGGTGCAGTGGTAACAATTCTAATAATATTGAACACAACTGAGTGAAATTAACCCATGGGGGAAAAAAATCCTGCATTGCAATCTATTATTCTGTTGACTAATCTATCAAAGGAAGGAGCACTTGTGCCATTTGAAACTGCACTGGCCATTTTTCTTCCCATATAGGATCAATATATATACAAATAGTGCGGTTACAGTTAGAAAATGGGTTTTAGATAAGAGAGCTGAAGCTCAAGAGTTGGGTTGTTGATACAGCAAGTGCCAAGATTCCTTTAACCCACAGATACACTAAAAATTGCACAGATCTGCAGAAAACAGTTAGAGGTAAGAAAATCTCTGTAAAAGATAATTTTCTCCGAAATGTTGGATCCCTTTAGCAATAGAGCTTCATCTTGTGAGTGGTGCTTGTGACTGGATAAGGAGCTATTTCCTGCAGGATTTCTTCTTGAAAGCCTGAGCTTTCCCTGTGGGAAATTTTTTGTACAGGCAGTAAATATTGCCTAGCTTGCCAGATTCTTCCCTCTTCTTAACTAACAGAGATAAAAAGTGATAAAAAGTTTTCTGCAGTATTTTGAGAAAAGCAGTTGTAGACCTTTTCTCACTCTACTGTGAGTATTAGGAATGGTTACCTTTATTTGGATCTTCCTCAGACTGCTGCAGTTAGGAGGTAGACTTTGCCCAGAGCAGGAAATTTGCATTGTCTGGTAGACTGCACTGGCCAACTATTTGCTGTCTAAATTCTAGAAAAAAAATCCCTAAGAGTTTAAATTCAGTATGATAACCTGCACCATTTTTGGAAGACCATGCATCATAGTGGTGGACAAAAGCAAGGTTTGTTTTCTCTCAGTTCAAAGTCTGTATTGCATCTCATACACATCATGGCAAGGAAACAGGTATCACATCAGTGAAATGTGGTGTCAGGGACAGGTTGCAAAAACATATGGTGGAGATCACAGAGATCCAGTGTTGAAGTTTTAGTGCCAGATCTCCAACGTAGCCTAGAAGAACTTACAAAATGAAAATAAAACCATTTGTCTTGGAATCCAGGTGCACAGATGGTCCATTTTGAGATGGAGTTCAGGTTTACAGGTAGCCTGCTATAAAGCCATCCTCACCTTCATCCTGAAGAATTCAAAAAATGTTGAGAAAATTACACAATAGGATGTGATGGTCCATTAGCTGTTCAGTAAAAGTGTATGCACAATTATCACTCTCAGGTGAAGCCTAATGTCTGAGCCTTGAAATGAGGATGTGGGGAGAGGGAGAATGAGCATGGACATGTTCTGCAGAGAAGACCTGATTTTTTATAAACTAGAACAGAATGCACGGAGCAGACTTACAAACAGTTAGTTCTTTGGACATGGTCATTAGACAAACATTGAATGACTCTATATTCTATACATTGAAGATATATATTCCCAGTGGTGAAAGGAACACATTCATATATGAACACCAGTCTCTTTAATTTTAATAGACCAGACTTAGAACCACTTACACCTGCTATGAAAAATAGGCTGTAGATGAGGAGAAGTGAGAGTCAAGCTAAGGAGCCCGTGACACCTCTGGTAGCATCATAGTCCATGGTGCAGGCTCAGCATTGCATTTCAGGGCAGCAGCCTCCTCCCTGCACACCCTCCCCTCCAAGCTTATCTTCCAACTCTGTGCTTGTCAAGTACCAGCCAGAGATCAAGAACTGTGTATAAAACCTTAAACATTTGTTTCTTCTGCAGATATTTACAGACAGTGCAGAAAATTCCTGTTATTTTTCATTAATTAAAGCTCTTGATTAAGAAGCACTTATTTGCAATTCTGTAAATTTCTTTGCTTTTCATTGTGCAAAATAATAAGAAAAAAGCATGTGCTCTTTTGACAGATTTCATCTTAGGCAGTCAGACACTTCACAAGTATTAATTAGTCTAACACCCCATTTATTTATCAGGAGACTTTAAACGTACTCAAGTCATAAATGGCGTTGTACCATCAAAGTAGTTTGCATCAGTGATCTCAGCCAGTGTACCCGGGATTGATCATTCTCTTCCAAACAGGCCATGGCACAAAATTTGTTCTAATATATTTGCTCGACAAAGATGATATACATTCATGTAATTATTTATTTAAGACCTCCTAAGGGCAAGAAGCTTCCTTGTATATTGTTAGCTTTTTTTTTCTTTTTTTAAATGAAATTGCATTCAAGGAAGAGGGTACAAGTTCTTTTTCATTATATAAGATACCTTGTATTTCAACATGTAAGGAAAAAGTTTTATGAGTTTCTGAAGAGTTACTGTAAAATTAAGCACATCATAATTTTTCCCAAATTAGTCTCAAAGCAGTGAAGTTAAAGACTAGTTCAAGTCACTGCTTTTGACAATATCCTTTTACACTGTCTTCAGCCAGAGCAGGATGGGCTCTAAAGCAGTATAGCCTCTTGTCAGCAAACCAGTTGTTAACATGTACTTAAACCATGTTTCTTAAGAGTCCCTCTGAAGAGGGGTTGCCTTGAGAGGATGCTTAAGGGCCAGTGTGTGCTCAAGAACTTTGGTGAACTTCTGTATTTTAAAGAATTTAAAACATTTTGTCAGGAATCCAGAAATCAAGTAATTAATTGTGTTTGAGAAAGGGCTCTCTCATGTAACCAGCACAGGTCAATAAAAAGTAAAAAAACGAATGTTTTTTTAGAAACCAAGTAGTACTAAGGATAGTAAAATTTAATGTGATGGACAAAGAATAACCTTGAATCTAGACCATAAAGCAAGCCTTTCAGATTCGTGTTACGTGAAGGTATCTGGATAACAGATGGAGATAACTGTGGAGAGTGAATGAGACTCAAATGAGAAAGTTAGCGTTCCTGTGCAGACTGCATCCTAGTCTTTAAGGTACATGATATAGTGTGCCTTTCTGTGTTTGTATTAGAGCTGGAAATAGTGTGGAGTCCTGTATGCCTGCTCTGGAGCATCCATGATCTGTGCCATGCAGAGTGCACGAGGCTCCAGGTCAGAGACTGCCTTAAGGTAGCTTAAGGTAGCTCTGGCAGGCTGAGAGTCTCCCACAAAACGCAGAATCACTGATTCAGAAAGGAGAAGACTCTCCTGGATCCTTTCCTGCAGCTGCATGTCTTTACCTCTCAGCTGCAGAGGAATGTGCTCCAGCCCCAGAGAAATCAAGTGCCCCTTTGCACAGCGGCCCACTTCCATCAGCAGTGCAGGGGACACACAGCCATCATAGCTGCACCCTCCAGGCCCTTTATCCTGGTCAGAATGTTTTCCTGAGTGGTGAGAGACAGAGGTCTGACAACTCTGACTGAGGAGGTGTTGAATCAAATGTGTCCATTTCCAAAGAGAGTGAGTTATTTAAAAAAAACCTAAGAGTAAGTGCTTCATCTGATGGAGGTTTTGAGACTGTGAGTCCTGGTTAGATCCTGAACATTAGAGAGGTGAGTGTTTCAGATATTCAGGGGGGGTTGGTGTTTAAATAATTCCATGTTCAATGTATGGCAGTACTTAATAACCATTTGGGGTGTATAATGATCCTGTAGGCTATAGGGAGTATATGTGTACATTATAGGTACACGTGTTATTTGTAGAGGCCTAAATAAAATTTTATATCTATTTCTAAGTGCCCAAACAAACCCTAACATGCCGAGTCAAATTCAACTTCATATCACACAAAATTGAAGAGAAAAAGATCAACAAAACTAACTGTTAGGATAAATGAAAGAAAAAGTCAAAAACCACCTATTGGAGAAATGGGGAGGATAAAGATAATTCTTTGCTGAAGAAACTGAGGCCATTTTATAAAAGTGCTCTGATGTGTGTTTGAAACTCCATTTCACATAGAGAGAGCAATCTTGTTTCTCAGCTGGTATAAACTGTCAGGGATACATTGAAGCCAATTTCCTTCAGCTTCTGATCTGGTCCAGAGATATCATCTACTTCTATCTATACTGGTATCATCTTGTATCATCTATACTGGCATCAGGATGAAATGTAGATGTCTGCATATAGCTTTGTGTCTGGAAAAGACACAGGACTGCGCTAACAAAGAAGAGAAAAATAACTAGTCCAGAATAAAATGGATACCGATGGCTGAAAAAATCTGTATACACAGTAACGTACCGGTTACTCTTTAGTTTCTGTTTTTATTTATTTAATAATTGTTATCTTCAAACTGGATGTTAATTTTATCAACTTCATTCATAGACTTTTCGTACGCAATACAAGAGCATATTCCCTCTTACTGAAGGCAGATGTTGTAATATATCTAATGTACTGCTACTGTTTCAAGCAGAGAGGATATAAAACATGATGCAGACAGGAAAATGGCAGTCAAGTGTGATCATTGCACTGGTCTTTGGAAGCAAAAATTGCTATACTTTTCCTCCTTTAGCAATCCAAAAATTTGCAACCAGTCAGTTAGAATGCAAAGGCTAAAGTGGCTGAGGCTTATTTTGATACATTTTCCCAACATTTTTATAGAACCACACAGACCTCAAAGAGGTTTTGTATAGATTTTTTCTCTTGTGGGGAAGCATGTGTGTGTGTGTGTGATGTGTGCATGCATGCCTACTCTCCTAAGGCAGTTTTACAAGCCCTCCACCTGTGGGTGTAAGTTCAGTGATGCCAGGATGCCAGCCTGGAGGAACGCAGGCCTGGAGGTGTGGAGTCCAATGATACCAACCACATAACTACTGCCTCAGATGAGAGATTCCGGTAATTTTCTCTGCTGTTATGGGAAACGTCATACGTAACTCCAGTTTTGACAGGTTCTTCTGTAATTGGTATTTGGCTATGGGATGCACCTTTTGCTGGAACAAGACTCTGTCCCTCAGGCAGTGATTTGATGTCGGTAGCAGTGCTGCTGCCTCAGCTCCTGTGCCAACTCTTGGGTCTGCACAGCTCTGCACTGTATGGGGAACTATATGGGGAACTGAATTGGATTAAAACAAATATCCCACCCCAGCATCAAAGGCCAATTTTTTCAGTTGGAATCTGTGCTGGATCTATGAATGCCTGAAGAAGTACTTGTACAAGCGTGGTGCTGGTAGTCAAGGGGGTGGGACCAAGCACCTGGGGAGGAAGAGGAGGCAGCTTCTTGAGGTGATTTAGCTGATGTAAACTTGCCCACTGCCCAGCTCCAGGGTAACTGCGTGTACTTGAACCACTACTGCTCTGATTCATGTTTGCGCTCAATCCATCAGATTTAAATGGCAGCATTACTCACAAGACAAAGGAGAATTTAACCTTTTCTTAAGATCACAACCTGCAAAATATACCATTGCCACTAGAATGCTGGAGCTGCCCTCGCACTGCCTCCAAGCCCAGCCAGGGTGTGGATGTGCTAAATGCAAAGATGTCGCTGGTACTGACTTGCCAATCAATTTGCCTACTGGGTACACAACACCACATTTTTAACACCTCCGCCACCGTTCAGTGTGTGTGGTGTGTTCTGACACACATTTTAAAGTAGCTGTGTCACCCCTGCATTAGTAGGCTGGTACTTTGATATAATATTTGAGAGACTTGTAAGCAGATAAACTCTAGAATTTGAAATTAATTCACCTTGAATTAGATTTGCCCTGAAGATGGGTAGAAATCTGAGCTGTACTAATTGACCATAGCTCAGTTTTATCTCCACAGGTACTTGCAGTCACACTCATTCTGGCACTAAGCAACCACTGTTCCTGCACCTGTGATACAAGGGCAAGATGTGTATAGGTGCTTCTTTAGTGTGATCTGACTCTTTTACAGGAAGATTATAACTGGGAAACAATTTTCACCAGGAAAGTGGTGTTGAAAGTTTGATTCTTAAACTCACCTCTTCTTCTCAAAAAGAAGTTAATCATATTCTGGCATCATAAAACATAGTAGCTAAGTTTGAAAAATCTCAAATGCTCTGTTAACTTGATCTTTAGAGCTGCTGAAAATACTTTTACAGTCAGAAATCCACCTTCTTTGCTTGTGCTGAGATAGTAGAGCGGTACCTGCCTTACAGCTTTGTCCTAGTACTCCGATGACTCTGGAGTGGATATTTAATCTGTTCATTAACATAGGCTGAAATGCTGAAGTCCATACACATTTTTTATTTCAGCACAGTTATTCCTAAAGCTGTTTTTTTTTTCTTTTTCTGAATAGGACTGATTAAATATGTCAGGAATAAAATCTGTAATTGTTTAGTGCCAAAAATGTGCTCAGTACTGTTAAGTGTGTTAACTGTTTCTATCTCAGGCATTTAAAATGCTTTATATACTCTAGTGCCTACAGACTAACTCAAATAGCTCCACATTTTGTGATACAAAACTCTTTCAGATTTTCAGCAGGGCCATAGCAATAACCATAATTTCAAGATAGAATTTCAAAACCTTTGTGAACAAGTGACCTTTTCTTTCTATTTTCTTTTCTTTTCCTGGTCCTAAAATGATGTGGAAATTCTTTTTTTTGTAATTATAAAAGTAAATTGTTGCAAAAGCGAGGAAATACAAGCTGAAATGTTCAACCTGTTAAATCACCAAAAAGAAACCTCCTATGGAAATGCAGCTTAGAAATTATAAACCTGTTTGTTTATCTCATGTGAAGTTTGCTTATCAAAGGGTATCCAACATTGTGCTAAGTAATATGCTAGAAAAAAAGATCCCTAGAACAGTGAAGTGATCCCATTGCCACCTTTTAGGTTGTGGGGAGGATGTCCCACACAGAGGTAGCTTTGGAGCAGGTTTCCTTGGCTCCTGAGACAAAGGCTGTGGTACTCAGGACTGCAGAAGTGTATGGGATCTGCCACCCTGTCTGATCCTTCTCCCTCCATTAATGATCCTCTGCTCAGCTCAGTGTTTCAATGCCCCAGACTCTGGCTTCAGGGGACTGAGCTGGGAGGCCAGAAGGGCAGATGCAGTGAAGATCTGAGTACCTCAGCCTCAGGATGCAGGTTGAAGACAAATGCAGCTCCACTTTGGACCTGGCTTCTGAGTTGTACCTGCTTTGAGCAGGAGACTAGACAAGATAAATCCCACATGCCCCTTCCAACCTAAGTTGTTTATGTTAATGAAAAAAATTCCCCCAAAAACCAACCCAATACCCATTCCTCCCCACCCCCAAAAAGCTCCCACCTACGTTTTAGTGTGATTAGTTTGAAAAGCATTTAGCATCTATTTCTATTTATTGGTGTCTTAGTTTAGAAGACAGGTAACTGCCAGGGGAAACCAGAGCCTCCCTTGGAATAGAGAATGTAAACCCCCCACCTCCTAATTGCTATAATTTTGAAATTATGGGGCTTTCAGGCAAAGATATGGGAATAGGAATACCAGTTCTTTACTAAGAATATTACAAACTACAAAGGTAGTGGTACAGAGAAAGACAAAAAAACAACAACAAACAAATAATCGCAGAAACTCTGACAGAGTCAGAATATGACCTGAC
>WEIT01007329.1:0-40884 GCA_013389985.1 Dryoscopus gambensis
AACTCCTACCACTGCCATAATTTGTTTTCTTTTTTTTCACCCGTTATTGCCTTAAACTAACATAGCTCCTATCAGTGGTTTAATAGTATCACCAACCTGTGTCTCCTTTCAGTATAAAGTGTACTAAGGAATGGCAGAGTATTCCTTGCATCTGCTTCTTGCAAAGTGGCATTTCCCACAACAAGATCAGAGGTTGATGAGAAGCATTTGCAATAGATATCCATAAAGGAACCCCGTATTAAGTCCTGGTTTTATTATTTAAGCTGCAGACCTCTACACTGAACCCTCCCTGATGTGCCTGTGCTGCTGGCTCAGACAGCTGAACACTAAGTCCTTTAAACATAATGAAAGACATTTTCTGTTTCAGACTTTTGTGCTAGAAAGGGGAGAGAAAAAATTTACCTGTGTACACGTACCTACACAGAGACATGTAAATGTGTGTGTGTGAGAGTTCGTGTTTTCTTCTTTCCTCTCAGTTTTGATAAGGGCATATTCTGTGAAATACAAATATGAACCTAGCTCAGCCAGGGAATCACCATTTCCCATACAAATAATTGATTTCAGATGTCAGAGCTTTTCAGGAGAGGGCATGTGAGAGAGAAAGTTTTATTAGGGGTAGAGCAGTCCCGCGGGATGCTGAGCTGTCCTTGCGTCCTGGGTGTGCCACATCAGAACCCGGACCCTGCCTTTCCCCGTGTCCCAGTCGTGGCCTGACTCTCAGGAACTTTACTACCAAAAGTTTTGCCTTTGCAAAAGTTAGTTAAAAGATTTCCAGTTAGATTTCCAGTTTGAAGATTTCCAGTTAGAGGATTTCCAGCTGGAAACTGTGAAATTAACAAATCCCGTCCAGCGCTAATTGTTTAACGTCAAATAGCCCCACATTGCCACAAGGATGGCATCCCTCACTCCTCCTGGGTTCTCCTGTGCTCCTGCCTTCCCTGCAGTCCAGCAAGTTCATCCACGCCCGCTCCGAGCTGGCTGTTGGTGTTTACAAGCTGAAGCCCCGAGCCCTGATGCTGCATCACGAGTTCCTGCAGAGGCTCCGGCAGCTCCCCACGGAATACAGCTACGGGGAATACCGGGAGCTCTTCAGGGACTTTGGGACACACTTCATCAAGGAGGCCACTGTCGGGGGCATCTATGAGTATACTTTGGTCCTGAACAGTGAGGAGCTCCGCAAGGCAGGTATGTGCGTGTGATGGTTGGGAAGGAGCTTTGGGAACAGCTTTTGGGCAGTAAAACCCCTCTGCAGGCACACAGGGATGGCTCAGGGTGTGAGGTCAGGAGAGGGAGAAGGAGTCAACAGCATCTCAGAGAAATCCTGCAGGAAATGCGGGAGTAGAGGTGCTCTATGGCAGTGAATAAAGAGGTTTTCAAAGCATGCTCAGCATCGTGGGCTGGATTTAGTTCACAAAGAAAGGCCCTGTGGCAAGTGTTTTAGACAACACGTTTTAGAGGCTGACAAGATGTTGAGATGAATGAGAATCGTGGATCTTAACACTTCTGTTAGCTTTGAAAACCTTCACCCAAGTTTCTTTTTCCACTGCCTTTCAAATGGCAGTTTTGAAACACCTTTAGCCTCGAGAGCTTTTCTAGCATGTAGGAAACAGTAAATAATTTGCTGTGTGACTCTTGTGCCTGACATTGCTCCTGCTCTTTGGCTCTGGCTCCCTTTGATGTGAGAAATGATGATTGTTGTGCAGGACAGAGCGAGCAGTGTGGCATTAATCAATAGCTGCACTCTCAATTATTTATTCATTGGCAGGGGAGCGAGGAACTGCCTCTGCTGTCTGTTTGCAGAGGCATTTACGGGGCTCTGCTTTGTGTGGTGTTCAGTCTGTTTGCTCCTCTGCTGTGTAGGAAGTTCCTTACCCTGGAGTCTGGTAGAGCCCAGAGGGACAGAATTTAGATTCAGATTTCAGTTGTTCAGATTCTAACACAGTTTCCCAATTTCTCAGCTGTTGGTGTGGGCCCATCACAAGCCACATTTGTTTGAACTAAAGTGCAGTATTGTTTGCATCAAAAAGCTCAGTGCCTGCTGACCCAGATCAGGATCATGCAGCAATGACAACGTTTTCACCCAAGTGCTGAGCTGGGCTGTGAATTCTTGCCAGGGTTTTGTAGGTCCAGTCTGAGAATCCAGGGTTTTCCCTTCAGATCCCTCATTATGTTTGTACTGTCTGTACAACTGGAGCTGAGGTTTTCTTTTGCAGATCGGGTATCACACACTGTGTCACGTGGTTGGAACTTGCTCTGCTCTCACGTCAGAATCCAATCTGCCACATCTTACAATCATGGAATCCTTTAGGCTGGAAAAGCTCTCTAAGATCAGGGAGTCCAAACTGTTAACCCAGCACTGCCAAGGCCACCACGAAACCGTGTCCCCAAGTGCCACATCCACGTGTCCTATAAATCCCTCTGGGGTTGGTGACTCCACCCTTGCCATGGGAAACTTCTTCCAGGGCTTCATAACCCTTTTGCTGAAGAGACGTTTCCTGATATCCAGTCTAAATTTCCATGAAGCAGTTAAGGCTCTTCTGGCATTAGAGAATTGGAGATGGGGGCTGGTAAAAGGAGGAAAAGCTATTTTATGTATTCCTCTTAAAAATCCCAGCTCCTGGGGATGGGGAGGGGTGGTGGGGAGTTTGTGGTTAGACATCCACTGTGTTCCCACCCACTGCAGCTCTGCTTAAACCAGTACAGCTGGGTGGGTGACTAAAATCCTCCTCTTCCAGCACTTACCTTGCATTTCCACTTGGCTTCAGATTCTGTAAAACACAGAGATTTCATTTCATATAGTCCTGTTAAATATCAAAAACCCCACAACTTCTTCATCTTAGCTCCTTTTTTTTTTTCCCCAAGCAAAAATACTCATCAGCTCCCATTTTCTGTGTACATGGACGTAAAACATGCAACAGTTGTATTAAAACCCTGCAATTTTTGGTTGTGTATTTAAGGTTATTCTCTGAGTGATGTCCAGAAATGTGCACAGAAGGGCTTTAACGTTGGTGTGAATCTTCGTGTATTCTCTCTGGGGCTTGGAGTAGATTCAGCTGGCTGTAAAGCCCTTCTGAAAGAGATTGGAGGTAAGTATTAAACACTTCTGCCATCTCATTTCTTTGTCATAGTGAAAGGAAGATTTTTGTGAGCTTGCCTGCCTGAAGTATTTCCCTACTCCCTCGCAGCCACTTTTGAGTCTGGTGGCTAACCCCAGCCAGGCTTTACAGAGGGGGAGAGGTCTCAAAGCTTGGGGTTTTTCCAGTATTTTCTGTGTAGAGAGTAAATACTTGCTGAGTATCCCAAGGAAAAGCAGGGACAGATCAACCATTACCCACCAGGCCAGCGCCGTGTTAAATACCAACCCCCACCTCTCAGCAGGGCAGCCCAGCACGCCCCTTTTTGCATCCTGATGAGGAAAGCAGGGAGGTGATGGTGTTGTGGGAGCCTCTGGGGATGTGGGGAGCTGGAGGTGTGCATGGGAGGAAGGTGCACCTGGAAATACATGGGGGAGAACAAGGAACCTTCGTGGTGCTGAGGAGCATCAAGCTGTGGAAGGACCTGTGAGCTTGAAACCGTAGGGAAGGAATTCAGGGGAGAGATGCAGGGTGCAGGATGGGGAATTCCTGCAGGGGAGCAGGAGGGACGCAGCACACACTCTGCAGGAAACCAGGTGAGAAACCCTTGGGGCCTTTTCCCTTTGAGTGGGACGGGTCCCGTACGGGGGTGTTTTGCTGTTTGCTGATAACTGCAGCCCACCAAGACACAACCCGGGCAGAGCTGGGCACTTTCTGAGGGCGTTTTTGCAGACAGCACGGCCAAGAAGCAGCTTGTGGAGGATTTCCTCGCGCTGGTCCGCGGCGGAGCGAGTGAGCACATCACCAGCCTGGCCCACAAGGACCTGCCCACGGCCGAGCTCATGCAGCAGTGGGGAGAGGCTGTGCAGTACAACCCTGAGATCATAAAGCTGAAGGTACTGCATCCCTCGCTTCCTCCGGCCTCAGCTGAGCGCCTTGGAGAACTCTGTGTTTAAATAAACAGGATTTAGAGAGAGAAAAGCCAGGAGGAACAGACCTCATTGCGCAGCGTGGCTTCTCTAAGTCAGTATTCAGAAAAGCAAAGGTATGATGCTTTAAAGGGACTGTGGTTGCAAATACACAAAGTAAACAGCTTTAACCCTTTAACTTGGCTGTGCAGATGTCGTTTCTTGCTGCCTGCCAGGCAGATCAGACAACCCAATCTTCTGTTTTACCAAAATTCTATCTGGCAGCATATATTTTATAAGGACTTCTGTTTTCCTTGATGTTTATCAACTTCTGTGAGCAGCAGTGACAACTCTTTCTGGTTCAGAAGGTCAGGTGGTTTATTGTGCATGCCTGGATGTTTGTGCAGCTTAGCTGAACCTTAAAAACAGGAGTTAGGCTTTGAAGAGTCAAGGATTTTTGATCCTGCAGAGTTCTAGAAATGCAGAAAGCAAGCAGAAGTGTGGAGCAGTTCTGCCTTATCATCTTTAATGTCAAAATGAGTGACTAGAACAAAGGTGCAAGAGAACATCCTTTTAAACAGGGGTTTGGACTGGGTGAGGTAGAAGTTGATTTATAGTTGTTTTCCATTGTTAAATTTAATTTTAGGCAAAAATTTTTACATCTGTAAAAAGGGGGGTGTTTCTCAAGAAAGAGGTGAATTTTAAAAATGTGAAGCAAGCAAAAATCAGTAACTTGGAAATACAGCCAGTGGCCATCTGGCACTTGCTGCAGCCCCTGGTGTGCTGTGGATTGAGCTTCCAGAAACGCACTGGGAGGTCTCAGGGCAGGAGACAAGAGAAATGCAACCCTCTGCACCAAATCCCACACACAGAAGAATCTCCCATGAGGAACTGAGGTGTTCTTTGTCTCGCCTGGCATCGGTGACCAGGCTGCCCAGTGAAAAACCTCAGGCGGATGTAATTTGGATTTGGTATCTTCATTTCCATACCAATATCCCTGTGGGGCTCGAAGATCAAAAGTACCAGTGGAGTGTGACTAAATGTCAGCCCAAGAATGCTTAGTTAGGGAAAACTAAAGCAAATCAGTTCATAAATCATCTGCTGGAGGGACTTGGCAGGTCACTCTTAGTGTATTTCCTCATTTGTATGATCTGAATTCAAAAAGCAAAGTATGGATCACAGATAATTGATGAAGAGTGGATGTACAGCAGCAGGAAATGAGCTTTTTTTTTTTTTTTTTTTGTATTGGAACATTCTTTAGTTCTTGCAGTTCGAGCCCGTGACAGCAGCAGGGTGATCTTTCATGCTCACTGTTTGTGGCCTGCATGGCAGCATCTCTGCAGTGAGGGTGGGAATTTGGGATGGATCCTCTGCTGGCACATGGAAATACCATCCCACTGGCAGTAGTGGGTGACTGGCACTATTGGCACCCCACTTTAACTTACCCTTGTTCTCAGGGGGAAAATAAATGAGTGAGCCAAAGTCTCCTTGGTCCCTGCATGTTCACTGTGTTGTGCACCCCTTGACTTCTGTCCCCGACCCCATCTGCAGATGGAGATCAAATCCTCTTGCTTCTGGAAGGCAATGAAACCCTTTTCTGGGCTCCATACAGATAGAAACCAGCCTTGAAACGCAGGAGTGGAGAAGGTGGAAGTGCTGATGTGAATCCCTGTGACTGCTGCCTCTGGCTGTGCTGGGGGGCTGTAGGAAGAGATTTTTGTCGATGGTTTTTAGGGGACATTTTTAAAATCAGAGTAAGAAATCACTCAGAAAACGTAAGTTTGAGCAAATCTGATCCATAAATGTCTGTACCAGAGAAATGGATGAGAAAGGATTTCGTGGAACTCCTGTTCCTTAGCCTGTTCGTCAGCCAGCAGTTTGGCTGCTGTATTGTGTTACACATTTCCAGCTGCTCTGGTTTTGGAAACCAAGGGCGGCGTCCCTGGGAGTATTCTTGACTTCGTGGCCTTGTTGCTCAGAAGGTTTTAGCAAATAGCAACGGGAAACCTGGAGTTTGTGCCACACAGCCTGCATTTCCCTCTCCAGCTGTGCCACCACCGGGCCTTGGGGTGTTCACAGCATCTCGAGCTTGGGAATTAATGCAGTTCCTTCCCTCACCTTAGGCAGAGCCACTGTATGAGCTGGTGACTCCCTCCGACTTGGCTGATTCCATCAAAATAAAAGAGAATCTGCGGCGGGCTCTGGATGAGTTCCAGCTGGAGACCAGTTCCTGTCGCTGTGCTCCATGCCACGGGAACGGCATCGCCTTCCTGAGAGGTACAGGGATCCTGCTCCTCTTTCCTGCCCTCCTGGTTGAAATCAGTTGGGAGTTTGTGGGGAGCACGGGGCAAGCAATCTGATCTTTAGTTTCTCCTGTCATTTCTTTCTCAGGTAATTACTCTATGTTTTTAAAGTTGATCTATTTGTAGAGTCCAGGTAAGTAAAGATAGTAAAGTCATGGGAGTGACCATTATCTGTATCAGTTTTACAGAAGAATTTGTTACTTCTCATTTATCCATTTAAAGAAAAAAATCTTTGACATCTTTAAGTCTCCTCCTTTTGCTTTTAAGATTGCTTCCATCCTCCTGGAGAAGTGACTACTGTCTTAGCATTAATTAGTGTTTGTAAAAGTGTTTTGAAGATGAAAAGCACCATATAAGTGCCAAGCACAGTGATCACCACCACCTCCCCCTGTTTCTGATAGAAGCTGTCCTCCTTTGTAAGCAGGCTGTGATTTAAAAAATGAAGGGGAAAAATAATCAAATTAAATGAAAACTGCTCTGCCTAAACAAGAGATATATGATGTGATGAGAGCTTCTAACAAAGGGACCATTTTGTCAAGTGCCTAATTCCAATCTGCATCTGCAAAAGTCCTGATGAGAATCGTTATCATCAAATTGTATCTAATGCAGAAACGATCACTTCAGGTACCAGCCAGCTGATTGTAGCACTTCAAGCATTTATCTCATGGTGACCTTTGTTTAAATAACTTTGTAGGAGCTGAGTCCAGGTTAGTATTTCATTTAGGATCTTCTCAGCAAAAGGTTTTAAATGACCGTATATTTTCCTAAGTGGGAACTCTCCTCCAGCTTCCAGACATGGGACACACACCACAGTCCTGGGCAGCCAGAGCAGGGATTTTGGCCTTTTCCTCTGCCACAAAGCCAAGTTAGGATATTCCTGTCCAGGTTGCTCTTCCTTGATGCTGCAGTTTGTTCTTTGTCGGCTTTACCAAGAGCTCTCTCCAGAGACCCCACCTGCAGTGCTGTGCCTTCAGCTCTGAAACCCCAAATACTAAAGGGACGTGGAGCTGCTGGAGCGAGTCCAGAGGATGCCACAGGGAAGGCAGGGTTAGATGGGATACTGGGAATTAATTCCTGGCTGTGAGGGTGGTGAGGCCCTGGCACAGGGTGCCCAGAGAAGCTGTGGCTGCCCCTGGATCCCTGGAAGTGTCCAAGGCCAGGATGGGCAGGGCATGGAGCAGCCTGGGGTAGTGGAAGGTGTCCCTGCCCATGGCAGTGGAGATGGAATAAAATAAGCCTTAAATTCCTTTCCAACCCAAACCATTCCAGGATTCTGTGATCTCTTTTGGAGAGGGGCAGGAGAACTCTGTGGTCCCCTGGCTTGTGGAATTGCAGCAGTGAGTCTGAGGTTGAGCTACAGGGCAGGAACAAACGGCTGGGGAGGTGAGAGGGGTGGCAGGGCACTCACAGCTCCCGTTTTTATTGGTATTGATCCCTTCAGCACTGGAGAAAAATGATGGCGTTTCACCCACTGTCCCTTCCTCACAGAAGATGAAGTGCTGGAGAGGAGTGGATGCCTGCTGGGAAATGTGGCTCCAGATCTGTAATCCCCACCATCTCTGCTTGCTTTCAGGAACAGAGTGTGAGTGCTTGTGCCCCCTCGGCTACAGCGGCACCGCCTGTGAGATCAGCAGGAGGACAGGTGAGAGGCTCCCAGCTCCAAGGGGACAATCCCAGCTGTGTTAGGAGTGTCCAGGGATGGCAGCTGATGGATGGGGAGTGGTGCCAGCCCTGGCTGTCCCCAGTCTGCCCAGCCCAGTGCACCCAGTTGGGCCCCTGCAAAGGGGACAGCTGTATTTTCCCTGCCCTCTTCTACATTTCTCTGCCCTCCTGATGAGGTGGGTTTATTTTTGCAGTTCAAAGCTGCATGTACATGCCTTGCAATTGTATCAAAATACAAACTCCTGCCTAGTTTACAATCCCTGGAAAGCCTCAGGTCTCCTCCTCAGGAAACAGCTCTGTTTCCTAAGTTTTTCCCTTTGATAAAGCCCACTGTTCTCCCCCAGATACGCTACCATGCATTTTAATCTTAAAATCTTATTATGTTGTTTTGAAGCATTTATTAATGCTTCTTGGGCACTTTATGTCTCTGCTGTCTCCTGACTGATGTTCTTAACTCCTTCTAGTTTAGGATCATCTGTGAATTTAATCATTTTGTTTACTTCTTCCAGCTCATTAACTTAGATGCTAAATAGTACCAGATCCCAGGCACCCAGAGCTCTGGCACCATCCCACAATTTGATGCACTGCATTTATCACTGGCTTTGTTTACAGCCTTACCCAGGGCTCATTCTGCATGGCTGTGTCCAAACTGAGCCAGGCTGAAATGCACTTTAAGCCAAGATTTCACTGAACCAGGGATCACTGTTGTGGGTATTTTTAAGGAAGCCCATGGAGCCTTCAACTGTGGAGTCACTGACACCTTACTTCAGTCTGTTTTTCACACTCATAGTCACATCCAACCCTCCCCAAGCTCACATCCATCCATTTGTCAACACTGTAACTTCATTTCTCACTCCTATTTCCTCCTTTTATGTGTTGCCTCCGTGATTCTCAGGATGTGGAATTTATGCCACTCACATGCTCAGGGTCCAGAAGAATCAGTGTAATAGGAAAAGCACTGGAGGGAAAGCTGAATAATCAAGCTGTTGTTCGCTGTAGTGCTAACACTGCCCCTACCACCTCAAAATGTGGCTGGGACGAGTTTAGTTGGTCTGTTTCTTGTCTAGGCTTGGACTAAGACAAAGAGAGAAATATCCTTCAAGCAAATAAAAAGCTAATTGACCCTTTTTCCCCCCCTTTCATGTCTTCCTGAAGTGTAGTTTGAACAAACACACATTCAGAAATGCTGAACAGAGAATTAACATCTCTAAAACAATTGCTCATTGTTAATGACTCAAGTATATTGTTAGTGATGTGGACAGGGGCAGAGCTGTTTGTATTCAAATACAATTCATGGGAGCCGACAGCTCTTCCCATGGAAAGAGCTGCTTGTTTCTGACAGCCCTTTCCAGCTTTGTTGTTTTTTTTTTCCCAGATGCTGCTATTAATGGAAACTGGGGGTGCTGGGCCAGCTGGTCCCTGTGTTCAGGAGGTCAGAGGACCAGAAGGCGACAGTGCAACAACCCTGCCCCACAGGCTGGCGGCTCCTCGTGCTCAGGGCCAGACTCTGAGGCAGTTCCTTGCTAGAGGGAATCAGCAGGAACTCACACAGAACTGATGGGCACTTGGCAGACTGCTTGGGGAGGCATCACCTCACTCACTGGCTTTCTGAGTTGGCCTCGCTCTGCCCGTGGGTCTCATCCTCATCAGAAACATTTCAGAAGACACTGGGAGCTGGGAGGGTGTTAGGAACCACACCTTTGGACGTGCAGTTGTCCCATGGGATTGAATGTGCTTACTGACCTCAATATTTTGCCTTTTCCCTGTCGTTATTGCAATGGGCTCAATGAGACAAGCTTTATCTCTGTCTGCATTTGGTAGCTGCGTGATTTCAAATTGTGCTGTCTTGCTGTTGAAGGTTCCTTTGAGATAAGAAGAGACACTTTGATCTTACGTGCAGCAGGGTGTGCACTAATGCACAGCTTCTGTGAAGGCAGCTGTGTCATGTGGAGCAAAACACAGCACATTAAAGCCTAAATCCCAACGAGCACAACAGTGTCTAACGTGACATTTAGAGCCACTGTGCCTCACTACCCTGCTTTCCCAACTTATTGTGTTGTTCCCACCTCTGCCATGGGCAGGGACACCTTCCACTAGCCCAGGTTGCTCCAAGCCCCGTCCAGCCTGGCCTTGGACACTTCCAGGGATCCAGGGGCAGCCACAGCTTCTCTCGGACAAATTGAACATTTTGAAAACGCTGTCTGCACATCCCCTGAGCTCTTCTGCCCTTAGAAGCTGCCTTTGCCCCAAACAAGCTGTGGTTCATCAATGTGATCCCATAAAGGCCAGTATTCCCACTGCTACTGAGTCCACCCGGGGTGGGACATCTGACTTGGAGAGAGTTCACTGTGAAAGGAGACAAACTGAATGGTTTGCCATCCCTGGAGCTGTGCATCACAGCCTGGGTGTAACAACAGAGGAGCTTAAAACACCGTGCACCCTTCCATGAGCCTGGCTCGTTCCAGGAACTTGCCTCCCACAGCTGTGTTGGTGGTGAATAGTTTTTGCAAAGACATTTGGTTGGGCCTGCTGCAAAATAACCAGCAATATAGGTTTGTTCCAAAAGGCAGTTCCACCGGTGCGAAGTTGTTCGTGAGCGTCGTGCTTCTTCTAACATCCGCAAGGTCAGACTCTCTTCCGAGGGTTTTTAGCAGCGCTGGTGACGGTGGGCTGGTATCGCCCGCTCCTTTCCTTTCAGACTGACGTTGTCTGAGTGTAATTCCTGTGAGAGCAGCTCAGGCTCCCTGACATCTGAACAATGGAACGTGCATTTAGTTGTAGCCCTCATGCCGCCTCCACACTTATCGACAGGGCTTCTGTGACAGCTTTAAGAAAGGCAGAGCACATTGCATATGTAAAACAAGAGGGCTCTGTGCTCATTATGGGCTTCATAATTTAGCTGCCAACCCAAAACATTTCCCTTTTCCAACATGTAGCTGCAATACCTTTTGTGTGATGGAGATTTGCCAAGAGATTATTATTTGGGTCATGGTCAAAGAGGTCACTGCTTGTGTGAAGTAGGATATTCCTCCAAGTGTTTTGCAGGGGCTCTGGAGGAGCTCTGGAGGTGAGGATCCTGAGCATGGTGCCTCTGAGGACACGAACTGCAGTATCATTGCCTGCCCTTCTTGAGAATCATCGGTGTCATCTGATTAAGGACATTTCTCAGATGAGTCAAGTGGCTTTTGTAAATTTAACCACCTTTCCTAATCACCAGGCTGGTTAAACACACAGCAGTGGTGCCTCTCTCCACTGCTGTGGCAAGGAGAGCCAAGTGGAGCAACCTGAATTGTTCCCAAATCAGAAAAACCAGATTTTTTGAAGTGGTGGCAGTACCTGAGTTTGTATACTTGGGGGGCGGTTTTTTGGAGGAAGAGAGGAGAGATTTGAAAGTCGTCAAGATCATCAGGATAGTCTGACTGAAGAATGAGTTCAGCAGTGGTTGAATATTCAGCCTGTAGGCTTAGAAGCCTCCCATAAAGGACATAGCTTTATCTTGTCCTTGTGATTTTGTGCTTTGATTCGCCTAACTAATGATTTATTATAACCTGGAGGGCAATAAAAAATACTTTGCTGAAGCTTTTATTGTTTCATTTTGGTTCGCATTAAATTTTGGTACCATCTTTTACTGGTGTTCCTAACTCTCACTCCCAGAGCAAGTTCAGATTAATAACCCTCGTGTGAGGGCTCGGGAAGGCTGCAGGCTGTGCACGTGTTCAGCGCCGCTTGTGCTGCTCCAGCCCATCCCTCTGGCTAAGATACTGCTCTCAGTGGGCTCTACTACATCCCACGTTGTATTTTCACAAGTTTTCTTGAGGAAAAGAAGAGGATAAACACGGAGGGGCTGTATTTATTTGCACCTCCCTGCTCAGAGACATTGCTGCTGTGGTGTCGCGGCTTCGGAAAACCCCGGAAGGGTATTTGAGGTGAGTTGTAATTGCCACATCCAGCTTTCCCAGGACAAAACCAGCTTGAATCTGGCCACCCCTAACATCTCCATCAGCAGGGGCAAACTGGACTGCTTTCCAGCCTGGATTCACGTGCTCCCTGTTGTGTCATATCACGCAGACACTTCGCCTGCGAGGCTGGAACGTCATCCAGGCTGCAGCTGGGACTTGCAAACTCAGTATTGCTAAACTGCTTTACCATGTTTCTCCCACTATCAGGTGGATGTAGTTGTTCCTGCCCTGGTTCTCTCCCAGATGGAGATGTTTTGTTGAAAGCAACCCAGAAAGTCCAGGCAGAGGTGTAAATAGTCTCCAGATTTCCAACTCCTGGTTCTGCCCTGGTGGCTGAAGACCCCAGTGAGCACCCAACACAACTGCCAGATTTCGGGTCAAATCATACCTGCAGATGTATCTTCCTTTTATATCGTGTTTTAATACCTCCTTCCTCTGTAAATCAAACTATCTAGAGTTGAATACAGTAATTATTACGAGTATGAACAAATATTTTAATTTATTTGTAGTGCAGCACCACAGGTCTGCCTGTGGTGGACATGACAGAGCAGCACCACAAACACCAGTCCCTACCCAAACTCGCCAGAACCTGGAATTTCTTTTGTTTCAGGTTTTTCTGGTGGGATCAAATGTTTTGTATCTCTTCCTGTGCATTCCACTGTCTAAAGAGGAAGGCAACAATTTTTGAGCTGCTCCTGCCGGGGAGTTTTTGCCTGCTCTAAACTCCGAGGCTCAGAGGGACACAGGAGCTGGGGCAGTCGACGTGACATTGACCCTGAGGTAGAAAACAGCTCTGTCTCAAGCACTGCCCTTATCTCCTCTTCTGTTAGCTGGTTATCTGGAGCCTACACCTTGCAACCTCAGGTGTATTGTCATCAATCATTTCCTATTTTCTTCTGCGTGCTGGTTCCTCTCTGCCCTTCCTTTGTTAATAACCCAGCTTGCCTATATCCATAAAAATATCTGATTGTGATACCATTTATCCAAAGCGCCATGCATCCATCATGTGCTTACGAGCGAGATAAACAAGGTCTCGGGGGAAATATGCCGCCAGAAATATATAGGATAAATAACTATATCAAATGTATGTCAGTGTGCAAGAGGGGAAAATCCATTCATTAAAACCCGGGTGGAACTGCAGTGTTTTATTGTACCCTCTAAGCTTTTAGTTTAACTAAGAAACGCACACTTTTGCTGCTTATCTCATCTTGCACAACTCTCCTGCTGCCCACTTCAGCACGAGATATATTAGCTTCTTCCACTGCTGTTGTAAATGTGTAATTGCTCATAATCTTTTCTTCTTCTTTCCTTTTTTTTTTTGTTGTTTTTTTTTTTTTTCCCTCCCAGGCCTTACAGGCAGCGTCTTCCTTTCTTCTTTCAGCTTTCAGCAAGTGGGTGTTTGAGCCCTGGGGTGGAGGGGGAGGAGCGGGGCACGACCCACCTGCCCTTGGTGTTTGAAGGAAGCCCTTGGGTTTGTGTCTCAGTGCCTTGGGCTGTGAGGTGAGCGACGAGAATGAACAACTGTAGGTAAAACACAGGTTTTTTGCTCTTATTTGTATGTTTCATGGTGGCATTTTGCATGCAGTTTCTTTCACCACTTGGATTTAGTCTTTTTTTGTTGGTGGTGGTGGTGGTTCTTTTGTGATTTATCCTTCTAGAAACAGCTCTAAAAGCTGAGGATGCAGGTTGTTTCCCTGCAGGGCCCATCTTTTCCCAGCCTCCAAGGCATCAGATCTCTCTGTTCATTAACTTCTCCCCTCTGGTCGAAAAAGAAGCATACTTGGCTTTCTGACTGTACTCATTTACTTTCAGGCATTTTCCTCAGTCCTAAGAAGTCCATGTAAAGGTAAGAATTGCTTGTGAGCCAAACTGGTCCGTGGTGTAAGAGCCCTGTCTCGTGTTTCCACATAACCTGGCAGCCCAATGCCAATCAGCATTCATTAAATCACCTGTTGTGATCCTACATTCCTCTGGGGTGTCTAAGACCCACCAATCCATGGGTGCTTCATGCTGCTGCATTTCCGAACACAGAAGACATCAAATTGAAGCCCTTGGGAGCAAATTCCTCTCTGGGTGATCAGCTCCTTCACCTCGAATAGCAAAGTTGTCCCAAAAGGTCACAGCTTTGCCCCTCAGCAAAGGGATTTTTCACAGAACAATCCATCTCAGGGTTGGAGACAACACGGTTTGTTGTTCTCAGCCCCAAGTTTCATTTACAAGCAAAAGAGAAGTGGTGAAAAAATTGGCCTTTGGCAAACATGCCCACAAAAGAAAATATGGGGCCAGATCTTCAGGTGCCATAAATCAGCTGCAGTGAAGGGGCAACACTGATTTACATCAGCTGAGTGTCAGCCTGTAAATCCCCACTGACACACAGTTGAAAAACACGCGTTTCCAAGCACCTGAGCAATTTCTTTCACTAAACCACGATTCCTTTCTACTCCCTCTCTCCATTCAAATGTCTACAGAAGGGCTGCTTTGTGCTTTGAGGTTTTGGTGCTGTTGTTCATAATGCCTGATTCCTTCTCAGGGCTTTTTCCCGCTTCTCCCCCTGTGATGAAAAGCTCAGTAAAATGAAGTGCCATTCGCCTTCCGTCCATCCCAGGTTTTTGTGGCAGTTCATTAAGAAGAGGGAGCTGCAGGCTCTCGCCGTGGTCTCTGGACACAGTTCAATACCGTGTGCATTCTTGTGCTGAGATTTACGTCTCACATTCAAAAAAGCCCCTTAAATCAAGCAGCCTGTTAGCATCTTCTCAGGCTCTGTGTGCCTGGGAGATAAAATGCCTGCGTGCTAATAGTCAATTCATCACTGATCTTACAGAGGAAAAGCCTTTGCTTGTGTGGGAACATCCTCTGCCCAACGGTTGCGCTCGAGCCTCTCTATTTATTACTTTATTTATTTATTTATTTAAAATTCCTCATCAGCTTGGGCTTACATTTTGCAGCGATGCTTCAGCGTCTTTGGGCTGAAGCCTTCTCCACGCAGAGCAGCATATGGCTTTGCTGCAAATGCAGCCCTGGCCAATATGCTGGACTTACAAATCTGACAGTGCCAACTCACAAAAGTTTCGTGGTACATATGTCAACACCAACTGCATGGATGGTGAGCTTTTCATGGGTTTCCCAAAGGAAAACATATAAACTCCCTGAGAGTCAAGCTCAGCTCTGTAAACACGTGCAGTGAATTTATTTCATGACACGCTGTAGCCCTGTGGTTGCCCAGCAGCAAAGCCACCTCCTCTGGGTGGATTCCCTGCCACCTCCTGTGCTGCAGCAGTGGTATTGGGCAGTGGCCGGGCTCCCATCCCATCTGGTGGGGCAAAACCACGGGAGCAGTTGGTCAGGTCTTACACAGTGGATCCAGCACGTATAGAAACACTTTCCCAATCAATTATTTCTCCCGGGGGTAATTCCGTCGCACGCCCCGAGTATTTATAGCCCAGCCCGGGTTCCAAACCACTCTGTTGCAGGCCCCTTGGGCTCTCAGCAGGCTCTGCTCTGGAGGTTTCTCCCAGCACAGGGCTGCCCGCCGTGCCGCGGGGCAGGGTTGGAGCACTGCCGGCTGCGCCGCGACGTCCCCGCCTGGCACGGGGACCAGCCCGACCAGCAGCTCCAGCGCCCGTCCGTCTCACCACCTGGGGACACGCAGAAGAGAAAGGGAAAAACAAACAGAAAAAAAGGGATTTCAGGTCTGGCTGAAACCTCTCTGGATAGGGACTCCCTGCTCCATGCCAGCCCTGCCCAGGCTGTTTAGATCAAAGCACTTCGAAGCCAGGGCAGATGAAACATCATCACCCCAAACACCAGCAATTGTTTCTCTTCCTTCTCAGATCATTTGAAAGCCTGTGCCTTGGTTTTCCTTTCCCAAAGGGTAGCCCACAGCTCTCTCTGCAGCAACTTGCTCACCTCTGACCAAGGCAGAGGAACAGAAGTCCCCATAGGTTGTGGAGGTGTTGTGCAAAGTCCTTTTGGAGACGGGTCATTTCAAAGCTTTTTCATTACAGTACAGACTGAGTTGTCAGGAGCGGTCGATACTATGGATTATGGCGGTGCTCCTGAATGATGGGAATGCTTGATGGCTGTCATTTACTGTCGTTTTTTATTTACTCATCTGGCCTTCATGCCTGGCTTGGGCAGTTTATTAATCCAGACAGCACAAATGGATGTGTGTGCTCTTACTTAGTGCTGGCTGGAAAGCTGAGTTTTCCATCTGCTGGAACATTGTGCTTTTTTTTTTTTTTTTTAAATATTAGTTTGGTCTTAAATGAGTTTTGGAAGTGAAAATTTGAAATTAAAAATTGCCTGTGAGTTAGAAGTGCTCCTGTCCCCACTGTTGCTAAAATCAAGGAGCACAGGGCTGGCCAGTTCAGCGCCCTGATTTGGTGTCAGGTCCTGAGCTTCCCAAGCAAATTCCTGAGATTTGGAGACAATTTAAAGAACCTGAGCTTTTTAAAGAGACCCACTTTGCAGTCACTGAAGCAAAGCTTTGGCATTCAGCCTCACAAACCATCTCCCCAGCTCTGCTCCAACTCCTAATCTCATCACAGCTTTGATTTTCCGCTGGTGAGACCCCAGTGATGAGCCCACGGTTGAAGGCCTGGAGCTCTGCCTGGTGGAACTGCTCTGAAGATGGATTTTTCTGCCAGCTTCATGTGCTGAGATTTAGATTTTTTTTTTGTTGTTGTCATCATGAATCAGGACAAAAATATCCAGAGAGAACTGCAACATTTTTGGAAATGAAGGAGCCTGTTCCGACCTCAGCTTTTTTTGCTACCCACTTAACTCTTTAAGATAGTATAGAAAGTGACAAAGAAAACATAAATATAAGCCTGTCACTTTGGAAAAACATATTTTTTCACCCCAAAATAGACACTTCCCTCTAGTCAAAATGCATCCCGGGAGGCAGTGGGAAATCTGGCAATGCAGCAACTTTTTACTGAAACGGCATTTTTGGTGGCACGTTGTGTGAGCAGTTGCTTCACCTGAGCCTTTCCCCTTCCCTCCCCTCCCTGCCTGTTGAGGTTGGTGCTCTGTCCCTTGGGGCAGCCATTCTTTGTGGGATGCCACAAGCCTTCCAGAGGATTTCCTGGATTTAATCCAGCAATTAAACACACCCTCATTTCCACTACTCTATGTGTAATAATCATAGAATGGTTTGGGTTGGAAGGGAACATCTCATTCCAACCCAAGGGGCAGGGAAGGGGCAGGGACACCTTCCACTCTCCCAGGTTGCTCCGAGCCCCATCCAGCCTGACCTCGGACACTGCCAGGGATGGGGCAACCTGTGCCAGGGCCTCCCCACCCTCACAGGGAAGAATTTCTTCTTTATATCTAACCTAACCCCGCTCTTTTTCAATTTAAAACCACTCCCCCTTCTCCTGAGCTGCTAATCTCAGGTCTCTTGCAGGGCTGCTGGGGATAAGGCAGCAACAAAATACAGAAGGGAAGGTGGGATTGACGTGTGGATGCCAGGAGCTGTTGGTTTAGCCGTGTGGAGGGGGAAATCCATCCCCTTTGCTGCCTTTGCCCCTCCCCTGTTGTATTTTGGGCTCTCACCTCGGCGCTCGGTCTGCTCGCAGGCAGGGCCCCTGTAGCCAGGGCGGCACTGGCAGGAGCAGGTGTCTCCCACCAGGACGGGCTCCCCGTTGTTCTGGCATGTTCCACAGCGGCAGGGGTTGAATTCCAGCAGGAACTCGTCCAGAGCCCGTTTCAGGTGCTGCCGTTTGGTTTCCGTGTGGCCAAGGTTGCTCCTGCGGAGGATTTCGTGGATGGGCTGCAGCTGCGGGGGATGGAGATGGATAGCATGGAAACAATTTCAGCTGGGCATCAACTGGGATGCGGTGACACTGCTGGATGAATTCAGGACTCGGGAAAAACTCATTTGTCTTCCTCGACAGCTGCATGTACATCATGCAAATGTGTTGCTGCGACTGATGGGCCCCAGTGAGAAACCACCGTTCCAAAACCTTCCTCATCCTGGAGGTTTGTGTGAGATTGGCTTTTCTGGACATGCTTTGGAGTTTTCGTATGGATTTGAATGATAAATTAAAACACCCCAGCAAGCCCGCTTTTTCTGACTGATTTCTTAGTGCTGTCACAATCCCTGAGACTCTTGAATGCTTTTTGCCCTTTTGAAGAAAATGTTTTGGTAAGAGCTTTGGACAGAGGGTGTCATCAGAATTTATTGCCATCCTATCACTTGCAGTGGCCAGATTGTGAAATAGCAAGTAAATGCTGAGGATGAGGAATTTTGCCTATATATTTTTTGCCCTTTGATGCAGTGAAATTATACTGTCATCTACAGCTTTGGGAATGTAACTCGCTCATCACATTTTCCAGCAGCAAAATCCAGTTCCTGGATACCAGTCAGCAAAAATAGGCCAGTTTGGGCAGCTGTAATTAGAACTTGCCCAACTGAATATTAATATTCAAATGAGTATTAAAGCTAAAAACTTGGGACTGTCTGAGGACACTTATCTACATTTGTCCATCGATGCACCTGTGCAAACCAGGAATTTGTTCCAGAGAAGAGCTGGGTGCCAGCTCACTGTGCAAGGCACAGTGAGAGTGATTCATGGGGAGGATCAGGATCAGCTGGGCTTTGGGAAGAGCTCTTAGGCAAATTTGCACAAGCCTGTTTGACAAACTGAGGGGGCTGCAGATAAGAGCTGCTGAAGTGGACACGAGCACTTATCGGCCGCTCCAGTTGCAGGGTGACTGCTCAGCTCTGGAGCAGCCAACAGAGAGGTCAGTGCATGTCTTACTGGAAAACTGCAAGAAATTTTGCCCAGAATTGATGGGAACTTGTGCAAAAAGGTGAATAACCTGCAGCTGGAACTGAAAGCACTTCTGTGTTGTCAGATCTTTCTGCCACAGAGGTGCTGCCCAGGAAGGCTTGCACAGTCCTTCCTGCCCTGCCAGTAACACAGATAATTCCCAAATCCATTTTCCCTTCTCCCACTCTCTGTCAGAGCTTTCAGATGAAGACAAGAGGGATAGAAATGGCAGCATGTCCCTGCCATGACAGAGGTCCTTCCCCACAAGCCACAGCTACTCCTGGAGCAGACTGGCTATCTTGGCATCTTGGGGTACTTGTGGTCCTGCTGACCACAGCTGAGGAGTTGTGGCCACCCCCTCATGCCTCTGCCAGCTCTACCCTGGATTATTTGTTTGTAGGATTGCTCTTCCCTGTCCCTTTCCATCCCCTCTGCTTGCACCCATCTCCTCCCCACCTCAGAAACCCCATAAGATGCTTTAGTGATCTTCCCATTTTATGGGGCATCCAGTGAAACCAAGGCGGAGTAGAGCCTTGCTGATTTTTACGGCCACAGACCCTCTTTTTGGAGTGTGGAGAAAGACAGGACCCACTTGACAAAGTAGCCAGGAGCCCTCTGCTCAGAGAACTCCTGGAGAGGGGCTGTCTGTGCGGAGCCTTTGCTGGGTGGGGAAAAAACAAAACACTTTCCCCAGCCCCATGTGAGTCCCCAGCTTATATAGGAGAATAACAGGGATGAATGGAACTGGGATTCATTGGGAAGCTGTTGGGGAGCACATCAGAAACTTAACCTGGCACTAATCCAGCATTAAGCTCCTTGTCCGTCTCCCTGCGGATGCGGTCGGTGGGAGATGTACTCCCCATTGTGAAATGAATAAGAGGTTACCAGATCAGTGGCCCATTACATTTAATCTTGTTCTGTGATGGGATCACAATAAAAATACGAAATGATCTGCTCGACTACACTTTCATTCCTTAGAGCAGCATAGTTTCTTCAACTGCAGAAAAGCCTTACCTGGAAATCAATAACAGCAGGATTATATTTTAATGACCTTCCCCAGCGACGATACATTTCGCCATCCCAACTGTTCAGGAGCCCTCCACTGTAACTGGTATCTCCCCCTCTAATCCGGGGAATAATATCTTCCACAACTGCACTGTGGCTCCCAGAATCTGGAAAGTTGAATTACACACGCATTATTTAGCTGCTGTTTCCACACAGGCTCCAGAAGCTGCTAAATGGAGGTGAGATCAATCGTGCAGGGGGCTATCAGGGAGCTGCCTCCCAGGATCGATGGCAGCCCGGTGCCCCCTGCTTGTGGGGTGAGCCCTGCCAGCTTATCGCAAGGTGACAAATTGAGTGTCCCAAATCCTCTAAGCTGATAAGACCTGAAGAGCCTGCACTCCTCCAGCCTGGGTTTCTGGGTAGGACATGGGCAATAGGTCACACTGTCTATAGCTCATTATGAAATGTACAAATTTGGGGGTTCCTACCCTCTTTGAATGCTTTTTACAGTCAATTTTGATTTTTTTTAGTTGACATGCATGCCCAGTCTGTCATTGCTGAGGAGTGCAGCCTCCCATCCACCCCACTGCCTTTGTTTCTGATATGGTATTGCTACATTAATTCCTGCTTTTTTAAGAGGGACCAGCACTCCTGGAGACTTGGACCCAAAGTTTCTGTGGTCCCGCCTTTTCTGGGGGATGACGCCAGAGCTCCCTTCCTCACCCCTTGTGTGACCAAAACAAGTGACCCAAGGTGCCTCAACAGACCCCTGCCCTGGCGCTGTACCAGTGTCCCGGAATCCTTTCTGTTTGCAGTCAGAGTACGTCAGAGCTGCACCCAGATCCAGGTTCTCCTTGCTGGCTGAAATGCCGAGGGACAGGCCAAAACAGGCGCTTATCTCCTCCGTGCTGATGGCTGCAAAACAGAAAGCAAACAGGTAAATTCACTGACTCGTGATGTTCATTCTCCTACTTCTTTTTTTAATCACTGAAAAAAAGATCCCGTTATTTTCATGGCTTGTATTTTGAATTCAAGTGCTATTCTGGGCAGAGGGCAGTGGAAAACCCCAATATTTTATTGATGTATATTTGGCCTATCATATAATAGGTGTGAAATCTTTTTCCTTAGAAAATATTAGAAGAAAGTAAAAATCTTAAGGCTTCAGGCACAAATGTCCTGTTTTATCTATATATTTAACAAAAAAACCTTTATTTTTTTTTACAGACTAACCCATAGCTAGGGTAAAGCTGAGAACAGCAGCTGAAATCAATAGATGCTCACTAATTTTCCTAAACTCAGGATCTGACCCCCCTATTAATGGCTTAAGCAGCACCTTAAGTAGTAACTCGGAAAAGGTCTGTGTGCTGAGAGCTGCCAGGGCTTTCCTGCCTGCTGCTGCCAGCACCACCACATACATCATGAAAATATGTAACTGGAGACCCATGAAGCGACTGCAGAGGGGAGAAGGGAACTAATGAGGTGGTTTCACCAAGGTAAGCAATGTGCATATTTCATACAGCCTGGTTTTATGTAAGCACTTCAGTGTACTGCAAATATAAGGCCGTCTTCTTTGGTAGTTAAAAAGTCCATTGATTTCAGTAAATGCGGGTATTGTAAGTAATAGGTAACTTCTATATTGCTCTTTTTGTCAGAGGACCTTAAAGTGTTTTACAAAGGAGCCTGGTGATCAATACCACGGTATTGAAAGGAGGCACAGAGCTCAGCGGGGTTTGCGTGTTGTGGTTTAATGGCCTGAGGACTGAGCCTCTGCCCAAGTCCCGACCTGGAGCATCGTCTGCTGAACGGCCTCACCTCAGCACTGGGGAGCAGTGCCTTGCCTTGCTTGTGTTTAAAATGTTGCTCAAACACTCCTGGCTCTGGTTTGGTGGAATCCTGGAGTTGTTTGGGTTGGAAGGGACCTTCAAAGGCCATCTGGTCTAACCCTCCTTCATGGGCAGGGACATCTTCAACTACGCAAGTTTGCTCAGCACCCCATCCAACCTGGCCTTGAGTGTGTCCAGGGATGGGGCATCCACCACCTCTCCAGGCAACTCGTGCCAGAGTTTCACCAGCCTCATTGTAAAATATTGCTTCTTTAGTCTATGTTGACCCTCTTTTAGTTGAAAACCTTCACCCCTTGTCCTATCACAAGAAGCCCTGATAAAAAACCTGTCTTCCTTATAGGTACTGGAAGGTTGCAGTGAGGTCTCTCTGGAGCCTTTTCTTCTCCAGGCTGAACAACCTAAATTCCCTCAGCCTTTTCTCACAGGAGGGGTTCTCCTCTCCTCTAATCAGCTTTGAGGCCTCCTCAGGACCTGCTCCAACAGTTTCATGTCTTTCCTGTGCTGGAGACCCTGGAGCTGGATGCAGCACTGCACATGGGGTCTTGCCAAAGGGGCAAAATCCCCTCCCTTGGCCTGCACTTGGCCTTGTTGGACCTCATGAGGTTCCCATGGGCCCAGAGCTTGTCCAGGTCCCTCTGGAGTGTCAAGTGCAAACTTGTTCCTGTCTGCACACCCTACAGGAGAGGCTCACTGGAGCCAGCTGGGGCACAGATCTTCTCCTTGGCCTGGTGGATCCAAACCCTGGGGAAGTGCTCAGCATCCTGAGAAAGGGGCTGCAAGTCCTGGCTTCAAACTGGTGACAGCTGAAGCATGCTCCAGACCTGACTGGGAACTGCCTCCCACTGCAAAACTGGGCCCTTGAGAAAGATTAAATGTGCAGCACTCAATTACTTGTACTAAACTGTTCAACAGTTGTAAACACAGTGGGTAAAGTTCATTCACCCAAAGCAACATGAGTGATTGCTTATCTTGGTGCTGGAGTGCCATAAAATTAAACTTGAGGAACACCCTGATTAATTGATTTGCCATGGTTCCCGTTGAGTAATTATGTTCAGCGAGGGGCTGTCGATACCGTTTGCTATTGGTCGCAGCAAGATCGGGTCTTGATAAATGAAAAGTGGTTATCACTGCAAAAGGGTGGCCACAGTAAATATTGGCACTTGAGGGGGGAGCCCTGATAGGGGGTTTTTTAATATGATATAATTTGCGATAGTTAAATGTTCTTGAGTGATAAGATTTACTGCTGCATTTTGAATTAATCAGAATATATGAAGACTCTTTCTAATTTACTCCGCGCATAATGTTCCTCCCATAAATGTTCTTGTAATGTGTGAACACATTATACTGTTTTCTGCTAAATAATAGAACCATAACAATCTATTTTAAAAACATGTAATGAAAAATATTGATGGCAGAGCAACGAGGGACCTCGTTCTGACATATGTATTTATTTCACTCATGACCACATCCATATCAGCCCTTGCAGCCTGAAAGCTGGGAATGGGTCTGGCAGCAAAACTGCAGCCCTAAGCTCTGCAGTAAGTTGTGGATATCTAAACAGAGAAGGTGATTTCATTTTCAAAATTCAGGTTTCCTAAATTCTCAAAGTCCAGCTCTATGCCCAGCCAGATGCTCAGTGACCACCTAAGCTGTGTCTCATTTAGGGAGGACTCAGCCAAGGGATATTTTTCCTGAGTTTGTGCTTTAGTCACTGGTCTATAAAAGAATGGATATTCTCTGTCCCAGAGAATTTAGCAAACAGCCTCATGGGCTGGGTGGGCCCTCAGGATGCAGTGGTTGGTCTAAAGCAGTGCCATGCTCAGCCCTGTGGGGACTCAGTGATGCATCTGCAGAGCTTCAGACTCATCTTAGGAAGCTCTAATCTTAAGTCTTGAGCACTTATATCCTGATCCTAACCATTCCTCAGGGAAGGAGGATAATCCTCTTGCAAACACAGCCTTCAAGCGCGGCTGTGATCAACATTAGAGAAATCAGGGGTTTTTTATGAAATGCTTTCAGACAGTGGCATATCAGACACTGCAGGTGGGTCCTTCTGGGTCAGCGTTGTGTGACACAGAGCACTGCTGGCTTGGTAAGGGTGGACTTCCTGGCAGAGCCTGGATGAGATGAGAATTACAGAATGGTGCTGCATTAGAATGAAAATTACATCTCTGCTGGGACACATTTTTGTCTTTTGCTGGACTTCAGCATCCTTCTTTCCCAAGATAAGGCATCTCGTAAGCAGTAAATCTCCTTACATACACAGCAAGCTCAAGATAAAGCAAAATAATAGCCTCCCTCCACATGCTCTTGATTAATTCTTCCTCTGAAATTGGCAGTCTGCTTCCTGAAGACTTGCTTGCCAAGACCTTGTTCACTTCTATATCACTCACCCTTCAAAGTGAAGAAGTGATTTGAAGAGGCATCATGTTTCCAAACATTAGAGGTTCAGGAACTTGATGAAAATTCTCTCAATCAGTAATTTCTTGTGGAAAAATTGGCATGGTTAATGTGCAACATGGAGTGCACAGTTATCCTAATGCTGATGGGACCAAACCATTTCAGACCAGAGGCAGAATCTGGGGCAGAACCATGGAAACTATTGAAATTACTGAAATTACAGCAATTTGCACCTGTTGTCCAAGATCACAATTTCCTTCTGCATCAGTGTCTGGCCTGGAGTCACCAAGGCAGTGGTGCCCTCAGCACAGCAGAGTGATGGCCCCTAGGGGAAGTGGGATCTATTGCATTGTTGACACCTTTACAGAAGTTGACAACCTGGTTAGTAAGCTAAAATCCCATATTATTGTTCTGCATCCCATGTTTTTGACTGGGAAAAACGTTACGTTTTGACTCGCCAGCAATGGCAATTCTCACGCTCTCGGCATCTGCAGAGGGCATTTTATCTAACTGAGATTTAGAGGTAGGGCTCTCCAGCCTCATACACTCCAGTTTGTTGAGAACTGGAGCTAACAGGGGTCTGTTAGACTTCAGATGTGGCCCTAAGCAGGGTGAAGTGGCAGAGGAACTGCTGAGTGCAGCGCGATGTTTCCATTCACAGGAAACCGCGGCCCTCACCACGAACAGGCTGAAATGTGAGTGGGCTGATTTGCTGTGCCTTCAAGCTTTCATGGTGAACAAAGATGACAAGGAACAGGAGAAGATTAGCAAGCGACTCTGAAAAAACGGAGAAAGTAATGCTCAGGTTCCTTCCTAAACTACCAAACCCTCACCCAGATACTTCTGAAATCAGAGCAGGAAGCACATTTTGGGACTCTCAGGCTAATCCCAGGCCATGTGGCCGGGAGTGTCACCAAGTTGGAAATACCTGGTTTAAAGCAGAAAGTTGAGAACAGAGAATATATTTTGATATATTATTTGATATATATTTGATTTTCCGACCTTTTCTTCGCATTTCCTCCTTATTGATGACAAGGATGTACTCAAAGATGCCCCCCATGGTGCCAGATGTCATGAAGTGGGTGCCGTAGTCGTTGATGAATTTGGCATACATGCCATAGTTGTAGGTGTCTGGGAGCTCCTGCAGGGAGAGCAGCACATCTTCATCCAAAACAATGTTGTCCCTTCTCATCTTGAAGCGGGCTGTCTGCACCTTGGTCACAGCTCTGATGAATCCAACATCCTGCAGGCAAAGGACAGAGGAGCCACAGTCAACATTAATTCAAGCAAATTAATTTTTAGTCTTTAGGCTTGCAGGGGAAAGCCTGAGTCTCTGACTGTCAGTCTATGTTGAAGGCATGAAAACAAGCCCAAGTTTAAATGAAATAATGGTAATTCTGTTTTTAAAGTCTCTCTCTTATGTGCTGTGGAGGGACATGGAGGGCCTTGGGGAGTTGGTTACTATGGGTTTTTTTTTAACTGATGTGTGACCACAATCAGACTTGGGCTCCACATAATTCCCCTCCCTTCTCCATTTCTGCAGTTTCTTTTTCTGGTTTCCTTTCCATACTGTTTATTCCCTTTTTGCTTTTTTCACAAACTCAGTGAGTGACAAAGCACAATGGTCAAGCCCAGCCCAGCAGAGGGGAGATTCCCTGATGGAGGGAGAATTTCCTGGATATACACCAGCTCCAAGACTCCACCTCTATATTTGCCATTGCTTTGGACAGCTCTCCACTGCAACATGAGCAGCCCCTTAAATGATTCCTCCAATAACTGATCATCATTTAGCTGCAAACATCATGTGAGTCTGGACAAGGGCACAGTAAATACTATAATGGTGCTCATTTCAAACAGCTTTTAAGGGCATTTTAACTCGGAACACCACCAAAGTAATTCTTCTTTATTGTTTTCTGTCAGCAGCCACGAGAGAAGTGGAGATGGGGCACGGTAAATGTGGGAAATACCAGCACTCGTATTATTAGATTGGAAAGAGGTCGTCACAGCCAGTCCATGATGTAAACCCTCTGCGAGAAGTACACCCTATTACCAGGTACTATTTTCTCAGCATGGTATTTTAACCTCCTGTTTTGAAAAGTAGCCTATTTCCCCATCATGAGGCAGCTTGTATTAATTTGAGCAAGATATATTTGCTACTGGAGATCATTCCCTGAGGATAATTGTTTTGATCAGCATCTTGATATTCCCTCCTCCCTCATCGTCACTTTTAAGCATTTTTTTATTTATGTGCTTAATGTAGCCATGAAACAGGATGGGGTGAGATGACATGTGCCGTGGCACTCCGTAATTCAATTTTATTCCCACTCCCTGTTTGCTAAAACATACCAAGAACAGCAAACAGGATTACTAACGATCATGCATTTGCAATTACACGAACAAATTAAGGTACAATTACCCTGTGTTAAAAAATGCAATTGAGAGAATAAACTGACATAAGTTACAGCCAGACCACGCGATGCACAGATGATACGACTGGAGCAGATGCATCACTGATTTGGTTGGGGTTTTTTTTTTACCTTTTCATTGTATTGTGTGAAATTCTTCAGGGATCCTTTGCCACCTGATAAAGTCAGGCCCAGGTTTAACATGACATCTCCGCCTCCAGGCCCAATTCCAAAGGTGAAGCCCGTTGATTTGGATTTATCCCTTTTAAGGGCATCAAGCAGGTCCTTTGAATCGTCGTAAAACTCAAAAGTGAATCCAGAATCAGCATGAGCCTAAAATGGAAGGAGCAGACATTAATTTTTCAGGTGCTTCCCTTCCTTTTTAATCACTGTTTCTTGAAGGAGCTGATAGTGCCTCTGTTGAAGCCCGTGATGCTCCTGACAGCACCAGCTCTGACTGAGGAATTCCACTGAGTGTGGAATTAAGTCCCGCGCCATTTCATTTGGAAATATGTGAAAAATGTGGATAAAGCCAAGCATTTTGCTTCATCCATCTCCAAGCAGGGGAGAGGTTTGTGTTTAGCCACTCAACGCCAGAGCTGGTAATGGTACCTATTAAGACAGCCTGACACTTCCCATTATAAAACCCTCCTTCCAGTTCCTTACAGCTCTGCCAAATCCTAACGATTTGGACTGAATTTTTTTCTCTCCAGCCTGCTTCTGGATGAATTTATTTAGGGAAAAAAAAAATCAACATCTATTTACAATGGCAAGGCTAGAAAACGAACATTGTTTTGCCTGTGTTTTAGAGAAGTGACCTTTTCCTTGACAGCTCTACTTTGCTGGCACGTGGAATCGAGCAGCTCTGCTGAATCTGGGCTGTGCCATTTGCCAGCTCCATGAAAAGCCAGCCCCAGTGCTCAGACTGGGGACTAAGGGACTCTGCCTGCTGGGAGGACATGAAAGCTACCTGCATTAAGTAATATTTCCCAGGAGTATTTTGTTTTCATTCATTCATGTCACAAAACATGGTAAATGTTCAACAGTATGGCCAAAGCACCCGCTTAGGACGTGGGAGACCCAAGCTGAATCCTTGCTCTGCTTGGATCAGTGTCCAGCATCAGATGTGACCTCATGGACTATAGGTGTTGTGATCCATGATGATGGGCTTCAGGATCCCTGTCTTACCCAGAATTTGGATTTATGCCCCTTGTAGCCACGCCATAGACATAAACTGCTTTCAAAGATTGAACCAGCAGCATCAGTACCGCTTCACATACGGCCAACTCCATCCCTAGGGAGGCGAGAGGCTGGTGCAAGCTCTTCAGCTCATTAATAGCAGAATTTAGAGAAAACACCTTTCTCTTGGCTCTGACTGGGCCAGAGGAAGCAGTGGGGATGCCTGGGTGATGAAGCATGTAAGTTCCTTGATGTGCCATAAACCAGCATTTACACCATCGAGTGCCTGTTGAGGTGCCTTAGAGACAACCTACAGAGAACGACAGAATGTACCTAACACCTCTGCGGGAAGTTTGGCTTTTTGCTGTGAAACCACTGCTAAATTTGGCCTCCTGAAGCACTCACCAGGAACTGGTATACGTGGAAGTTGTAAGGCTTGCGGAAATACTTCTCGTCGTCTCCGTAGTACAGGCGCTCGCAGGCGGCGTCGTACTGCAGCTCCCGCCACTCCCCGTTGTACACGTACTCACAGAGCCCCCCAAAAAACCCGGGGTCGTATACGTTCTGCCTCCCTTCCTGCGTTAGGATGTTGTATCTTGGAAAGAAGTAGCGTTCAGGAAGTTATCCATAGCTCTGGTTTTTTTCCCTCGGTCTCTGTCACAGGTTCTCCTGACACTAGAGGTTATCTATCCTCAGGCCTCCTGAGTAACTGGAGTAGAACCTAAAGTTGGGTTGGGTTTGTTATCTCGTTGCTATCTCCTTCTCAAAGATACCAGCAGACAAACGGCCATTTTATTTCCAAGACATTATTTTGGACTCATATGCGAGGAATGGAATAAATCAGTGAAGTTGCCCAGCCCCTCCCTGCAAGTACAGCTATGAAAGTCCCAAAGTCCTGGAATTCCTCCAGGTTCCTCTTGAGCCTAATGCATCTCATTGTCACAAAGTGCTTCCTGGCATTCTCTGCAATTATTTTCTCTCTTAATTTCGTCTCTTTAATAATGGTCCCGTTTCTCAGGGTAGTTAACACCCTCCCTAGACATGAAGCCTGTGCTTTGCCAAGTCTGTCACTTATTATTTCCTTATTCCTCCTTCTTCCTGCTCCCCAGCCCTCACAGCTGCTGCCCTCTGAAATCCCTCCTATTACTTAGTATTCCATGTAATTCCGTGGCCCAAAGTGAAAGCGTTATTCAAACTGGACACTGTTCTTCTCAACAGGGAACCATCTTTAGGATTAAGATAGCAAATGCCATTGCTTTTGTGTGTTCTGCAGGAGAAACACCTCAGAGAGCAGAATTAAACAGGGTTCTCAGTGAAAATTAATGCATGCCTTGTAAAACTTTGGATGGACTATCCTAGGCCCTGGGCCAGAGAGACATTTATCTCATGGACTCCAGAGAGTGTCCCATCGAGCTGGTGGGAAAGTTATCCAACAGCTGGCTCCATTCTCATCCTGTAGCCCATGTTCATAAAATCCTAGAATGGTTTGGGCTGGGAGGGACCTTAAAGATCATCTCGTTCCAACCCCTTTCACAGGCAGGGCCGTGTTCTCCAAGTGATACTGAGCAGTAGCTGGGTTAAAACACAAGGTCTACAACAAGAATGTTGCAGTGCACAATTTGCCTTTCAAGTTCTTCTGGATTTCTCTTTTGCCTGTATTACCTGGTCAAAATTTGAAACTGAACAGGGAAACGCTTTTTGTGGATAGGAGTATTTACATACACTCGTGTGGAGCTCAGGCTCTCTGCCTTGAACCTGTGCTCTGAAGTCCTAAATCCTGGCGTTAAACCTCCTTAAGGATGAATGCCAGCAGGGTGCTGCATCTCCAAAGTCCGCTGTTTGCTTTAGTCTCTCACTTTTAACAGCTGGAGAAAGCTGTGAGATAACTGGGACATATTTTTACAGGAGTACAAAGAGGGCATCACAAGTACAGCATGGCTGGGAGAGGCCGAGGTCAGGTAATAGATCCAAGGCAGAATTTGAAATAAGAGCTGGAATGAACCCTCATTGCTACCCGTGGTCACACCTCCCCTTGGGTTCTGTACAGCCCCCTATCAATCCATGGATCACCGTTATTACTAAGGAAGAGCAATATAAGAAACATAATCCTGTTTTGATTGCGAGAGGAGCAGCTATTGATTAATTACTCACCCTTGGACTGCTTTTTCCGCCCCTGGGATTGGGAACAGATGTTCACAAGGGCTTTCAATATCTTCATCCTCACAGTTATCCTCATCAGACCCATCTCGGCAGTCTCTGTCTCCGTTGCACACAAGATGCCTTTTGATGCAGCGCCCTAAAGTGCACAGATGCAGGCGGTGGCTTATCCGCCCTCCAGAAATCCTGGCTGGCAGCTTGCACTGATTGTGCTGCTTTTCACCCACATCTCAGGGCCACAGGGAGTCACGCTGGGTGTTAAACACGGCGCTATTCCACTGGGGATTTGCTTTTCCAAGCTCCTGGGGGAAGGTCTTTGTGACCTAAACACAGCACTGAGTCCAAGCTGGCCACTCCCGTGGGCTTCCATGGGGTGGGAATCAAGGTGAGGTCACCTCGCTGTCCTGACTTTATTTTCTAAAATTATGGTCTTGGAAAGTTGCTATAGGAATAGCTTCTCCCCTTGGCTTAGGGAAGTCAACTCCATCTTATTAAAGTGCAATTTTTTTTCTTCCCATTGCAGGAGGCATTTGGGGAGTTTACTGCAATAATAGGAGTGCAAGAATGGATATTTGCAGGAAGGGCAATGTGGAAGGGCTTTTGCTTCTGGGAGTGTGGAGAAAGCCTTGAGGAGGGCACTGGAAGTGCTTAATTTACCCCAGTGGAGTGATGATAACCTGCTCCAGCTGGTCACAGAGCTGACCTGTGTCTCCAAATTTCAAGAGAATTTTCATTAAATGCTCAGGATGGAAGTCTGAGCCATTTGTGTAGAAACAAAAATCTGTCAAGGCTAGTCAAAGTTTCAGAGAACAGCCGTTTTGTATCCTAATCCTCAGAGCTGGAGATGGCTAAAAATAACTAAATCACCCCAACAGATTGCTGGTTGGATTGATGATTGAACTCTGTCTCTAGCAGGGGAGCAAGCGGCGCTTTGCGGGAGCGTTGTGCCCGCGGAGGGGAGCGTGAGCGCACAGCAGTTGGAGCAGAATATTCCTACTCTCTTTGTTCCACTGAAAAATTCACGTTTTCCATGTCACATGGCCTCCTTTTCTACCCAAATCTGAGTGCAACGGGGATAGATTTCTGTAAAAGTGGGAGGGAGGCTAAAGAGGGGGAATTTCCTGCTTTCTCTTGTACTGGTTCACCCTCCTGCTGCCCACGGCAGGGGACTGACACCCCCAGGACCAAAACCTCTGTGGCAGGGGTTTGTGCCTGCTTCACTCACCTGTTTCCTCACACTGGAAGTCCTGCCCACACCCTGGTGGCCCTGTGCACGTTGTCTCAGCTTGACAGGCTTGCTCATCCCAGAGGTGCCCCGCGCAGCGTCGCCCTCCAAACTCTGCTGGCTGCACCAGCCGCCGGTACCGGTGCTGGCACAGAGACACAGCCACTTGTATCCCCCAGAGACACCGCCTCCACAGGCCAGAAAGCGATCAAAACTATCATTTTTATCTATATTCCTGGTTTTCTGTGCATGTGTGTGGCTTGAAGACTTCGTACATGATACATGGAGGAGAGTCAGCGGAGAGTTTGGAGCTCAGATTTGCCTGGAGTTCATACACGTGAACTTAGAGGGGGCTGGAATGTCTGTTTTAAAAATGTCTCTGCTTTATACCTTGGAAAAATATGGCATTTTTCCAGCTGCATATGCTTTGTCCTGCAGTGCACCAGGCTCAGATGGACACAGACACTAATTACAACACTGATCCTGCAACATTTCTGATGGATTATTAATAGGAATTGCTGCTCTTTAAACTAGGAAGGGGAAAAAAAAAAGGGAAAGGGAGAAGAGCCATATATTTTACTGATAATATACTGCTATAAGCACAGGAACAAAAAATGCAGGGATAACATAAACTCAGTAGAAAGCAGAATTATGTCAGGTATTTGAAAATAAATTCTCAAGCTATGAAGACATATGTGAAATGATATAAAAATATGAGAACAGGAGCTGATGCATGAAGGCTGCTTCTAATCTCTTCTCACTGGACTATTTGCATTAAGAATCAGGGTATACTTAATTAAATCTGAGATAGAAAAGGAAGAAAGTCTTGGGCAAATATTCTGGCCTGATTCTTCCGACATTTGCCTTGATTTTGCTTTTCCTGTTCTGCTGCCTCGAATGAATTTATTCCCCAGTTTACACCAGGGTAAGTAAGAGCCTCTCTAGCAGAGGAGCATTTCCATCATATTTGGATGAGTTTACTGGATGCTTCAGAATGATGAATATGTATAATATATATAATTAATGTGTGTACATCCTCATCACAGACACATCTGAAGATAAATGAATACATTACAGTGGATCCTTACTTTTTTCTCTTGGCAAGGGAAGCAATCAGTCCATCCTGACCACTGGCTCAGCTGACAGTCGACAGGAGCTGGAGAATTAACATCTCTGCTGCTTCTTCTAGGGAGGGGAAGAGAGAGTGGTCTAAGGTCTTTGAAGTGGTGTTTTGAGAGGGGGTGGAGGCCGGAAGGGGGAAAATTATCTCAGTGTGTGTGTGCTTTTCCACCAGGAAGCTGTTTTGTAGGAAATGGGAAGCATCCCAAGATGTCCTGTCCAAGTATTCACCATCAGAATTGATCAGCAGGTGCAGTACCTGGGGATTTTGTCATGGGTTTCCTGCTCTCACGAGAGGTCTTTTCCCTTTCCAATAGGTAAATTGCAATTAAATATATATATATATATGTATAATACATACATACGACCAAACATCCTGAGTAAACAGAAGGAATGTAGTGAAGAGGCAGGTTTTAAAGAAAAGCTAATTTTTTGCCTTTCTTTTCAGAAGCACATCACCATCTCCAGGAGCAGGGATGTTTGTCACTACTGAGCCATTTTTGATGTCACTTTCCTTACACCACTGTGAACTCATGGTCAGGATTTTTCCCGGCAAGTATGAAATGAGATCCTGGTTTCCATGGACTTTGTGGAATTCTGGGAATGGCTGCACCAACAGTGCTAAGAGAACAAGGTACAAAGGATTTTGACTAAGAATTTGTTGATTGATTATTTCTAAAGCAAAATGCGTAAATTCTGAGTAGAAGAAAATAACTGAAGGAATATTATGAAAGGAGAAAATGGCACAAGTACTGTATTGTAGTGGCCCTGGCATCAGACTCTGCACGTACCCTGAATATCCCTGTACAACAGCCAGAAAATCCTTCTCCTGCCTCCCAGCCCAGTCATTACAATCTCTGCTTCTGTCCCTACTCCTAAAACCTTTATTTGTATGAGCCACTTCTTTGTCTTGAGGAGCAATCTGTGGCGTGCAAATACAACCCTGCACTTGCCACAGCCTTCGAAGCATTTTGAGGGTTTGTTCTGAGTCAGAACATTATTATTTTTATTATTATTTTGGTGATTAACTAATGAGCAGTCTGTTTTACTTACAAGACTGCAGTCCAAAGAGAAATATTGATAATTAGCAGAGATACCGAGCTCATGGGGGATTCATCAGAGGCTGGGGAAGAAAGATTTACTAAATGAAAGCCAGAGCAGCTCAGTAAGGGAGCCTGTGGGTGCAGATCCGTGTGTGAAAACCCAGGAGCCTGCAGACAAACCCAGAGCTGGAGGACATGCAGGTATTGATGCCTTTTTGCTCTGACAGGAGGATTTGTGGGCTGCATCCTTCAGCACTTCGCAAAGTACTTAATTGGCTCACCTTCGATTGGATTTTACATTTACCTCTTCATTATTCTGCCTTGTTTGATAAGTTCATCAAACATCAAAAATCTCGTCTTTGTTCATTTTCAAAAGGGATTATCGGAATAAGCCTTCATAATTAAGTGTATCACTACCACAGTTTCTTTCCTTTCCGCCTTCTCCTTGTCTCCATGTTCCAATTATCACTGATACCTTTTTTTGATCCTTCTAAATCATATTTGCCTTTACAACAAGCCTGAAATTAATAGCTGTAGAAAAAAAATAATCCACCCATTTCCCTATCATGACTATAGCTTTAGAAAAAATGTAACTTGTTTATTCCTTTCCTTCAAAGCCCCAGTGACACTCTGATAGGTTCATAATATTGTTCATGGAAAAAAACCTGAGGTATGAGGTATGAGGATCTGGCTTGGACTGAAAAGTGGGTTACTCACATGGACTTGTTAGCTTCACGTTGTCAAATGTAAAATAATTGTAATGCAAAAGAATATGAAAAATATTAAATCATAAATCATCCTGTATGGAGAATTCATTTCAAGTGCCCAAACCCAGCCTGGTAATTTCAGTAAGGAAGTTTAAGAAGGCTTAATAGTCATCTGTAAAAGGAAAACCTTTGTGCAAACAGTTCCTTTAAGAAGGAATTACGATGCCTGGCTTGGGCCTTGGACAGCTGCCAGTTTGTTTTTTTTTTCCTGGTAGCTTTGTGCACATGCCTCAAGTCGGGGCAGAACGGATGGGCTGACTGACATGCTGGTAATTCCTGTATGGAAATCTGGGAAGGGGAGCAGACTTACCTTTGGGAAGGCAAAGCCTGGAGCTCCCTGCACGCCGTGGCCTGGCCTGGTGTTAAAGCCAGTGAGCACATGGACAGGATCAAGGGACAGAGCTGACCCAGGCCCCTCCACATTGCTTTGCCATATGTAAATGTTCGCTATAGATCAGCTGCAAACCAAAGCTTTTAAGTTTTCAGGACTGCTGGAAGGAGCACGGAGCCCACCGGGCTCCGAAATGCTGCGGTAAATCATTGACAGCAGCACAGATCGAATCACAAAGAATCAGGACACATCCCAGAGGCCTTTGCCCTTTTGGAAACAAATTCCCTGTTTTCTGGCAAGGAAATATATTAAACTGTGCAACTGTTTCCACATTAAAGTCAATCAAGTCCTATTGCAGTAGTGTGTTTCATGTCCAGCCTGCGCCCCCCTTTTAATTTGAAGGAGGAGGAAACTCGTGTTATTTCCCACAGTGACTTCACTGTAATTTTGATGTGTCTGGCTGCTGACCAGGGAAAAGCTTCCCAGTACAGCAAATTGAAGATTAGCACAAAATTGTGTTATGAGGAACATGTACCTTCCAGACACGTGAAGGAAATGTCAGCTCAGCCTCCTCCCCTTGCCAGCCCCATGAGGCAGTTTCCCACCTCTAAAGCTGATGTGAGTTATCACCTGGCTTTTGGATGGCCCTACACAGCCACTGCAACGTGAAAATTGAATTCCTTGTTCTCTAAAGTGATCTGGGGGGAGGAAGATGTCCCCTACATCTGAAATTGTTGTGGCCAGACCCTGTGCAAGCCCATCTGCTCATGGTGGCTCTAATGCTTCTAGCTGGGTGGCATCTTAGTGGATGTGCACAAGTGTAGGAAAGCAACACCACCGCAAGCAAGAACACCACAGGTTATTTATTTTTAAGATAATAGTCACAAGATGATAAAATTTAGTTCTGTTGAGTTAGAAGAAAGTAAAAATGGCCATGGGAAGGACACTTGGTCACGGCCCAAGTTGCCTCATAGCTGTTTCCTCAAGCTTTCACAGCCTCCAAAACGCCCCTAAGGGCCTGGGCAGGCACAAAAATGCAGAAGGAATCTGTACCTTCACTAGGTATCAGTTAAAAAAAGAGATCTGTGGAGACTTGTGTGTTCAAATGAGTACCTGTTTCTCCCTGCTTTTTCTTCGGCATAAGTGGGCTGAGATGTTTCGTGCATAAATGAAGTGTTCCCAGCAGACCACTGGAAGTTTGAACCTCAATAAATTCAAGAGAAAGTGTAATTATTGTAGAAAAGTCTGGTCTTGGGCTATTATTATCTGTTAAGCAGACAGTGAATTGTCCTGTGTCCACAAAAGGCTGGGCTGGAAGTGTCGTTTTGTCTATTTCCCAAATCAATTGCAAAGCTCATTTCAATAGCTGGTATTGTAAATTATCAAAATGAAAGGACCTCTTAGCAGGTTATTTTCATGTAATTAAAGTTCAGAGTGACCCTGGGGCTCGTCTTTGCTAAACACTGAGAAATGTGGCACAGGGGTAAACTCTGTGCTGAAATGGAATGGGAAGTGCCCTTCCACGACCTTTGGGAGCATGGTAATGCAATCCTTTACCTGCTAATGCACTGCAGATGGGCTCAGAAAGTCCTTCTCCTCTCTTTGCCTGTGCAAGAAGAACTCCAATAAGGGGTTTAATATTTTTTTAATATACTATTAAACCTAAATTGCTTTTGCCTGGGAGAAGAAGTAGGGAAATGTGGCTGGCCTGAGGCGATCCCCCTCGTCACCTCCCCGTTACACATGAAGGCCTCTCTGTAGGTGACTGTTAGGACAGAACGACATAAAAAGGTTCTAGCTGTGTGTATAGAGGTCTGGTGGGGATGCACCCACTGCCTTCCATCCAAACCTGGGCTGCCCTGTGATGCAAACGGCTGCTTTGCACAGCCAAGTGCCTCCTTAGCATCTAAGCAAGGCTGTGGAGGCATTATATCTCCTCTTCTCTGATAGCAGCATCAGAAACACCCCCTCTATATAATGGAAGTTATTTGTGGCACATCTCCCAGGTAAAAGGCTGGGCTGGTTTGTGCAATCAGGCACAACACCAATTTCTCACTGATAGGTGAGGTCGTCTTGGGGAGAGGCGTGCGGGAGAGATTTAAGCAGCCAGCAAGGCAATCCACGTTAGAGGTGAAATTAAAGAGCCTTTCTCAGATGTGTTATGTTCCAAAAGTGAGATATATTTGTATGTATGTATAAAAGCTGTGGTTCCATTTATAACGCTGTGAATTGAATGTGTCTAAAATGTTGGTGTTGGATCCTTGACTCCAAACCTGATTAAGTCTCTGGACCTCTGTCTTGCAGTGCTGGCCATGCTGGCCACGGTGATGCCCTCAGGAGGATGAGCCATGAAGTGTTCAGGAGCATGGAAAAAGGGCTGTGAGCAGGCTGGGGTGGGTGATGAGCTTGCATCATCACTTTGTGGCTATTCCCAGCACAGAGCTCTTTCCCTGACACTGAAGAACTCTTTAATTAAAAGACACTCACAACCCTTACATACCTAAAATCAGGGCCAGATTATCTCAGTGTAAACAAACTCCGTGACAGCAACACAGGATTTTGTTCCACTTCAAAAAAGTCTCCACTTCAAATGTGTTTGGCCCAACAAAGGGAATTAATTTCTGCCTGAAGAGTGCATTGATCTTTTAGGTACCACCTGAGCAGCCCGTGGGTAACGTGGCTGGCTGCACAAGCCTAGCCCCAGGGTGAAGTTGTAATGTATAAAACATAATGTTATTGTCATCCAGCAATTTGCATTTGTTCCTTCCTCATATCTGGATTTTTATTTTTAGTACATTCATATCACTTTTGCTGCAAGGGATACAGTTATGTAAAAAAATTCATCCTTTTTTTTTTGCCAATATTCTACTTATATTTTTGTAATACATTTTTCATGCAACACTGTAAATCTGATTTTTTTTTCCTGCTTGAAGACCATGAACATCTAAAGGCAGAGAGTCTTGTTCTTTGTTATTCTGTTCCATCCATCCTACCCACAAAGTTGTGATGTGACTGACACCTGCCACGTGCTGTTTGCTGTCTCATGGCTCACCAGGGAAAAGGGCAGAGCAGACAGCCTTTTATTCAGAGGTGGAGGGGATTTTTTTTTGACAATGTAGAGGTTGTTGCAACGTTCAGAGGTTATAGAGACCTATGCACAGAGCTCTGGCAAGAGCAAGAAGCTGTGCCTCGCAGTTGGAGCTCTGCCCTTGGAAAGTTTGCTGCTTCACACGTGCCTTTGCAGCACACGTGGGCTTTTCTCAGCTCATCCTCTCTTGCTCTGCACAGCAGCTTGGCAGAAGCACTTCTGTTCTGCCAAGGAAGCCAAGCTGGCTACCAAGGTCTTCATCTCTGAACTTCAAAAATCAGAATCACAGCACAGATGTCATCAGGAGAAGGATTTAGGTTCAGACATGACTTTATATTGTAGGAGCCCTGAGCAGAAGCCTGAAGGAGGACGAGGTTTGGCACAGCTCACCCTGCAGAGCAGATGCTGTGATGATGTCCCCGTGGTTTGGAAGGCGGCATTACAGCAGGGAAAAGGCTGCTGCAGGCAGTGCCTGACCCTGCTCATCACTGGTGTCAGAGAGAGGACAGCAAACGCTGCTGACCATCCTCTGGCCACCGTGCTTTTCCTCTGTGCACCACTTCTGCATCTCATTTCCTCAGGTACCTCTGTTTTTCATCCCCAGCTTAAATTCTCCATGCAGCGCTGTGCTTGTCTCTCAGTTTCTGAGACTGGCTGTGGAGAGAGGTGGGAAAAGTCCACCCAAGGGCCAGCAGATGACCACAGCCCTAGTGCTGGACCTGCCAGTCCTCATTTGGAGCCACTGAATCCAGAACTGCTCTGATAACGCATCTTCCACCAGAGTAAACCCTTAGCTTTAAACACACAAGGGATTTTATTGCCTATATTGTTGGGAAAAAGTGTGCACCTGATTGTGGGATCAGGGCCATACTGCAGAGACAGCCCTGTGGCTTGGACAGATACAATACCTGACACTTTGCAAGGCTTGTAAATTAATTTTCTTGAGTCCTGCAGTGCTTTGATGGGGCTGATCTTAAAACTTCTGATGAAGGTGTGTGAGTACCTACAACAAGCGGGCTCCTAAACAACGCTTGTCCTGGCCAGTCGCAGTAAGTGTTGGCTTTTGGAATGCAGGGATCAATAATACTGCGTTTTCCTAAATCCCTCGTTCCTGCCAGTGGTGCAAGACAGAGCAAGCGGCTCGGTGATGGAACAAGTGATCCTATTTCCCCCTCTGCTGGAAAGCCACGATATGACCTCCTGGCAGGAAAAGGATGGGACTCCAGCAGTGCTCGTCCCTGCCCATGGCGAGGGGTTGGAATTAGAGGATCTTTAGCGACCCTTCCAACCCAAACCATTCAAGAATTCTATGAGATGCTCCGGGAATCAGGTTGGGGAGAGTGTCCTGGCCCTCCTGGGAACAGAATAAGGCATTAAACCCGAGCCAAATCCTTCCCTAGCACAAGGCTGTGCCCTGCTTTCCATTTCCCCCCATTTTTGGGGGGTTTTTCAGTTTCTTTTCTTTGAGATATGGACCCTCCTGCCTTTTCCCAGTGTTGTCCCACGTGTCAGGCCAGTAGCTGTGACAAAGGAAAACAACTTTGTCAGACCATCCCCAAACTAAAATATCTTGAGACTGAGCTAATGTTATCACCAATTATGTCACCTAAATCTTGTTATCCTCCAAAGAAAGACTGGATTGCCCCAAAATTCCACTTGTGCAGTGTTTGATGTCCACAGCACCGTGGCTGCCCCGTGCTCCCTGTGCAGTTGTTGTAGCCCAGTGTGATTTATGGCAGCCCTGGCGAGGCTAGTGGGGTCCCACAGGGCTAGCACTCACAAAATGCATGTTTTAAAGCAACTTTTGGCATTCCACTTTAATTTTTGGAGAGCATGTAGAGGAATCTGCCCTGTCCTTTTCCTCAGGACTGCGGCTCTGAAGTCAGGACCTCCTGATTCTCCAACAGTGCTGTAATTCACAGCCTGTGCTCATACCACGGGGCGGGTCATAAATCCTCCCCAGCTACCTGTACACAAAGCTGGCATTGATTCCCATCATGCTGCGACTCCCAAGCACTGGCTTGGGAGACTTCCCTGCCAGCTCCCAGCTCGGCAGGACCCCCCTTTCTTCTCCAAGACCTCCAGGCAGCAGCAGGGCTTTTCATGTGGTGAGGAGCCAGACTCATGCTTCGAGCCATGTCTCTGACAAATAAGCCTTTTTCTTTTCCTCAGTTTCTCTTCCTGTTATTTTTCAGCTCCCCTCAAGTTTGGCTCTGGAAAGCAGGGTCAGTTTAGGCTGTGAGAGCATCAGTCCCACTCCTGAAGGCATTAGGGATGCTTGGGGCAAGGGTTTGCTTGATGCCCGTGTGCAGAAAGGGCTAGAAAAGATGGGAATGGCTTCAAACTGAAAGAGGACAGGGTTAGATCAGATATTAGGAAAAAAAATCTTCCTTGTGAGGGTGGTGAGGCACTGGCACAGGTTTCCCAGAGAAGCTGTGGTTGTTCCACCCCTGGAAATGTTCAAGACCAGGTTGGATGGGGCTTGTGGCAACCTGGTCTAGAGGAAGGTGTCCCTGCCCACAGCAGAGGGTTGGAACTGAATGATTTTTAAGGTCTTTTCATGGTTTCTTTTCCAGGCATCTTACTGGGAATGATCTATAGGAGAGGGGCTGAGTCTGGTTGTGTGGGATTAGGGTCAGCTCATGGGTATTGCTCAGGCTGCCCGTGGCTTCCTGCCCTCCCATGCCCCATCAGCAGCCACCTCTGAAAGCCACCAGCACCCCAGCTCTGTGCAGCACCTGTCTCTGCTCCAAGGAAAACACCAAGCACTCCTGAAGAGAGAGATGAAATAATATTTGATCAGTTACGGAGGGGAAAAGGAAGTCCTGGGGCTCTCATCTCTCTTCTTGCCAAGCTAACCAGCCTTGCTTTTCCTGGGAGACATGCACTGCAAAAACATGGGCTCAGTGTTTGGACAGATCCTTTCAGCCTGCTCTCCAGGGCAGAAATACCCAGTGATAGGAGAAGTCTTGTTTGCCCTAATTTCACTGGCCTGTCCTTAGGAGCCTGAGGAGCAGCTCACCATGGAAAGGAGCTGCTTCAGCAGGGAGTATGTGTGAGCTGCAGCAAGGGTGACTGTTACAGCTGGGCTCTGCTGTCCAGAGACGAAGGAAACACTTGGTTCCTCTGGGGAAATGTCTGGTTTAATCACTGCGAGGTCTCTGGCTTCGCTGTGGGGAAGAGCCTGGTTGCAGGCTGGGCTGGTGCAGAAGGGTGGGTGTCACCTATGGGGAGACGTACGAACTGGGGTATGATTTACTGCTGGACACGGTTGGGCTCCTCATCTCCCCTCAGTTTTGCCGGCCCCAGCTGTGAGACGGGACCCGGGAACGCAGCGCGGGGCTTGGAACTGGATGATCTTTGCAGTCCCTTCTTACCCAAACCACTCTAGGATTCTATAAACCTCCAGGGATATGGACATCGTACGGACACATGAGTGCTGTGGGGGAGGCACCCATGCCGAGGGCAAGAGCCACTCTTTCCCTCAGAAAGCAAACTAATCCTGACCCTTCCCTTTCCCACCCCGCGCCGGCCGCGGTGCTGCCATTTGTGGTTCGGGGAGCCGTGGGTCAGGTCCGGGGCTGCTGGGCAGGTTCAGCCCTGCCCAGGTGAGGCTCTCCCCGCCCCGAGGGCAGCCTC
>WEIT01007329.1:41240-88224 GCA_013389985.1 Dryoscopus gambensis
GCGCTGCAGCGGGAGCGGCTGCGGGACGCGGGATGTGCCGGGCTGAACCGCTGGAGCCGGCCTGGAGCAGCGAGGGATGGACCCGGTAACTCCTGGGGCTCTGTCTGCTCTGCGCCTGGCCTGGGGGAAGGATTTCTGCTTGGTTTTCTGCCGCTGATTCACAGCTTGGGGCTGTTGTCCCCGTGGAGTGCCCGGGGCAGTCTGTCCTGGCAGGGATGTGCTCGCTCTCACCGCCGCTCCTGCTCTGTGTGGGCACCACACAGACCCTGCTTTGCTGCCCCAGAACGGGGGCTCCCGGTGCCTGCTTCCTTCCCCTCTCACTCTGGCGTGAGCTGCAGCCGTGCCTCTTAATGTAACAAACAGGAGAGTTGGGTTTTATTTAATTCTTTCGGTTCTGGGAGAAGCGGGCGGGTTAATGAGTCGATGATATCCGCAGGAGCCTGCCCGGGGTGCCTGGGCTTGGCTCCAGCAGTCCCACGCCAGGGCAGAGGGCAGCACAGATTAAACATTTACCCACCACAGCTCCCTTGGGAATCGAGATAAAGAATGGAGTCAGCCAGAAAAATTCCAGGAGGGCAACAGGCAGTGCTTCCTCTTGCATCTTGAATGGCGTTTATCTTCCTGTGTTGATTCATTTTAGAAAAGCAGCTTCAGGAAACTAATGAGGATTAGTTTGATTTAGCGAATTAATTGAGGAGAGAAGGCTTTGGGGTGATCTTATTGCAGCATTTCAGTACCTGAAGGGGCTACAGGGAACCTGGAAAGAGACTTTTGACAAGGCCTTGGAATGACTTTCAAACTGAAAGAGGGCAGAGTTAGATCAGATTTTAGGAAGAAATTCTTCACTTAGAGAGTGGGGAGGCCCTGGCACAGGGTGTCCAGAGAAGCTGTGGCTGCCCCACCCCTGGAGGTGTCCAAGGCCAGGTTGGATGGGGCTCTGAACAACCTGGCCAGGGGGTTGGAATGAGGTGATCTCTAAGGTGCCTTGCAATCCAAACCATTCTGGGATTCCACAATTCAGATGCCTTTTGGTTGGTCCAAGGTATCAGCACAAACCTCCTGCTGGTGCTCCTTCTGAAAGGCACCCTTATCACGGGCTTAAGCTGAGCCTTATTCTGCTTCCTAGACTGATCTTGATGTTGGAAGAGTGTTTTATTTATAGGGAGAAAATATGGAAAGTTTAGCTGCCCCCTGACTCTGTAATGCTTCTGTCCCCTGACTCCTTAATGCTCACAGCTTTCCGGCCAGTGGAAGTTTGTTTCCTTTTTTCTCTCTTCCCCTCTCATCTTTGCGTGGGCTTTTGCCAAATGTAGTATTATTCACAGTCAATTATTTGGCCAGATGTAGCTGTAATACACATTGTGAGCTTTTGGCAGCCCTTTAAATTTATTGGTGTATTCTCCCTGCTTGTCAGCTGGTCTGATCTTCAGGGGACCTGAGCCCTCCCTGGGCTCCTGGGACACCGGGACTCCACACGTGTCCTGCCTGTGACCTGCCCAGCACTGTGTTTAGGCTGAGCATCTCCCTGGGCCAGCTGAAGGTGCGTGGGTCCAACAGGAGAGCTGCTTGGATGGGTTTGTGGTTTGCAACAGTCCCAGCTCTGATGGAAAATCATCCCTGCAGAGACCGGGAGAACTCACCGCACCTTGGAGGGTCTGGCTAAGCTCGGCCCTGTGCAAGGAAACAGCGTTTGCAGGAGCTTTCTGCGGAGGGATGGAATGCCCAGCTGGGTGTGGCTGTGCAGGGGGTTGCTGTGGGGTGCAGTTTAACCCCATCCACCCCAGCAGCTCCCTGCAGTTGGCTGGGGGCCATGTGTGTCCCCTTTCCCCATGAGCATCCCACCAGGCTGCACTCTGGGAACCAGATCCTAGTGAGGGGCACCGAGAGTGCATTGAGCACAGATAATCTCCCACTTAATTAGGCAAATCGCTTGAAGCTGGCATTTCAAGGCAAGAGGAACAACGATTTGAGGGGGGGAAAGGGAAGCTTGTATCCATCCCTCTTTAATTAAACTGAGTGCCAAGCTCGTGGCTGTCACGGCCCATTTCTGTCACAGCCGGTGCCAGGGAGAGGCCTGACCAAAGACCCCGTGTCTGCCTCACCTGGGGCACGCTGAGACAAGCAGGTACTTCTTCCTTTCCCTTTTCTTTGTTTCTGAGGGCGCTGATGAGGAACTGTTTGCTACAGCAGAGAAAATCAGCAAGGGGAGGTAAACAGCGCTGAACTCTTCAGCTGCTGCTGCAGCTCCCCGCAATCACATTAGGGCATCTCACTGCTTTATTTCCTGTCTGGCATCGCCGCAGGGGCCGGGTGCATGTGGGATTTTTTTTTATTTTTTTCCCCCCCAAAATCTGATTCATCCTCCGTGTGCCTCTGGAAGCTCCCATTGCCGTGGCTCGCCGCTAGATTAGCCTGTCTGGGCAGCTCACACGGCATCGGGCTGCTGACCGCTAATATGAAATATAATTGGAGCAATTCAAACCTCTCCCCCAAGGGCTGGTTCTTTACATCATGTACTACCCTGTGAAAGTAATAAAGTCAGTGAAAGGGGTTATTCAAGAGAAATTGTCAGTGTTTAATAAATCGTGCAATTAAATGCAATAAAACCTCAGTATGCTATTCATCTGTTCTGTCTTAACACTTAAGGCTGGGGCTTTTTTCAGAATAACGAAGTTCTGTCCTAGATAATTTTTTCCAATTTCCTCATTAGACAGGTTCTCGTGAAGCCTTGCACTGAACTAAGCTGCCAGAGCAGAGCACCTAATGTAATCATGGCATATAAAAAGTTATAGAGCAGTTCAAGGACTTAAGTAGCTCATAAATTTTTCTTCATATTTTCTCCCTAGTTCAGTTCAGGGCTGAATTTAAGCCACGGCACTGCAGGCAAAAATTGTGGTCCTTTCTCTCCAGCGTGGGATGGTGGGATGCAGGGGAGTGAGGGACTGAAACAAAATGTTCTCCGAGCACCCTTTTAAACTGCACTGTCACTGATGAGCCCCCTTTCTTCAAAATCCGGTGTAACCTGGGATCTGGTGACCGTGTGGGAGAGGAATTGAGTGTCACAGCCAGTATCCATCACCCACACTGGGAGATGCTCTTGTTGTCTCTGTGTGCCACGTGTTCGGGTTGCGTGTCCTCTGCTTCCTGGGGTGGGATTAAAGCCAAGGGGAGAAGCATCCAAAGAGCCTTGGGGACCCTGAGCTGAACCAGCACCATGGAGGAAGAGCATTTGGTCCCAGGGGTCATTAGGAGTGCACCCTCAAGGAGGATGTTCAGTGCTTCTCTTCCCATGGTGGAGTTTTCTAAAGGAGGGTGGGGATGGACTGGGCATCTCTGGAGCAGCACCGGCCTCTCCCCTGTTTGGTGCTTGTGTACTGAAAATAAAGTGCAGCTTTCACACCCAGCAGGTGCATCAACAGCAGAGCAGCACCTCTGCCAGGAAGCTCTAACATTGGATTCAGGGTTTGCCAGATCCTCCCAAGGGAAATTCTCCATCACTGTGCGACAGTGGGGAGAAGGAGGAGGCATTTCCCCACGCCACACTGGTTCTGCTTGGTTTCCATGCTTTGCTCCTGCATTTCCCCCCCTGTTTTCAGCTCTTTTGTCTTCACCAGAAGTGATTTGGAGGATCCTTTGAAAGAGCAAATTCTCCTCCACTGCTTTTAAATTTTCACCAGGGTCGGCACATCCTTCCTGACCAGGGTCGAGTGTGCCGCCTCTTTCTCTCTGAAAACAGTGTGATTGTTTAAATTGCCCGTTGCCACCTCTGTAAGCAGCTGTTCTGTGCTCTCCTCTCTCCCCTCACCCAGGAAGGAGTGACTGACTTCAAAGCCCTCCGAGCAAAATTTCAGAATGACTCCAACTTGGCCGACAAGCTGGGACAGCAGCGTCAGAAACCTCCCACGGAGATTGCCCCCAAGCCTGGCTCTGCAGGGAACACCACATCCAGCCCTCTGCCCCTGACTAAGAGAGAGCTGAAAGTGTCAAAACCTGCCCACCTCACCTCCCAACCCTCTGTGCCCACCCAGCACAACCCCTCGGCACGGCCTCCAGCCAGGCTGGGTTACAGGGAGCGGATGGGGCACAGAAAAGGGCACGAGGGCAACACCTCGGAGAAAGGGCTCAGTTCTCCCAAGAGCAGCTCAGAAAAGCCTCTGCTGTCCTGTGGCACTGACCAGCAAGCATCAAGCCAAACAACTCCAGAGGACCCTCGGCTCCCAGATTCTTTCCAACATGTCCTACAGATCTGGGAAGAGACTTTATCCCGCAATGAGAAAGCAAGTCCAAGGCTCCCAACCCAGCGGGCAGCAAACTCAGCTCCTGCTGCATCAGGCAGTGACANGGAGACTTTATCCCGAAACGAGAAAACAAGTCCAAGACTCCCTCCTGCTGCATCAGGCAGTGACAGGATGCGGCCCTCTGGAAGCTCCCCTGTGCTGGACTGGCGTGCCCAGAGGAAGGATGCTCTGCATGGCAGTGGGGTAGCTCAGGCTCCCAGGGGACACAGGAGCTCTGACGGAGCAGGTGCTGAGGGTGTGGTGGCATCTGCACTCTGCCAGTCGGGTCATCGTGCGCCAAGAGAGCCACCTCAGCACCAGAAAGGTATGGTAAGGTGTGTTCTTAACACTGAGTATATAGATATATGAGTAGATAGGTGCTCTGGAAGTGCAGGATACAGCAGCTGGAGAGAAAAGCTCCCATGAGTTGGGACCCTCAAACAAGAGGCAAACTGGCCCATTGGAAGGCTCTGTTCTTTCTCTGGGGATCCTGGAGATAAGACATGGGTCTCAAACTGCTGCTCAGCTTGGGTAAGGGGAGGATTCCTCATATCCGACAACTTTTTAAAACTCACTCCGAGAAATTGTCTATATTTTGAGAGTAGGATGAAGGCTGAGGGCAGAAGACTACCTTAGTTTTGGTGTGCTTTGGCCATTTGCAGTCCCAAGGTAAATGTGACTGCACACAGATGTGAAAGGCTTGGCTGGCCTGCAAAGACAGTTTAATTCTAATTAAGATAGCTTAAACCTGAATCCCCCCACTCTGCACCCTCCCAGCTTTGCAAAAGGTCATATTTAAGATCTGAGAATATATTTCTTAGAGAAACTGGTGCTAGGAAACTCAGAGGCTGTGAAGTTCCCCTTGCTGACGTCGCACCGGGTGACGGGGCACTGAAAACCTTAAGTCTTTGTTTACCCTGGAAAGCCCCCTCGCCTGGGCTGAGCGCTGCAAACAGCCGTGGCCCTAAATCCTGGCGGATTAAGCTGTTATCTGCACAGAAAATTGGGCTGGTATTTTATAATCCAGAGGAAGGGAGCTGTCGAGAGCTGAGAGCCCGATGCGGTTCACGTGGTAAAGATCTGTAAAAATGGACATTTCCATTTGTTCTGCCGTTCTGGTAAAGTGGTGAGAGACCCCCTGTGTGATGGGGACACAGAAACCAGGAGGAGGCAGAGCTGGTTAGAAATATCAGTGTAACAACTAATGATCCTGCATGGAGTTTTGCTTAAATCAGGGCTAATTGCTGCCTGTCCTTGTGCTTCTCTGGAGCAGAATCGGAGCCTCCCTTCTGCCAGCCTGGAGCACGAAAATGGTCTTACAGCCCTGGGAGCAAGTGGCCAAGAATTAAACCTCTCCCTTCAGCTGAATCCCTGGGTCCTGCCCCTGGGAAGCCTCCAAGACCCCCAAAGTGTGACCTCAGTGCTTTCCGAAGCACCGTGCCTTTGGTCCGCAGAGGAAATGAAACAAGTAAGAGATATTCAGTCTTTTTTCCCCCAGATCTGGTTCTGTAGAAAATGAATTAAAATGTGCACTTTATTGACATCTGCAAGGCTGCGATTTCAAGTGCCCAGAAAAAAGACATTGTTACTTGTTTATAACTTCTTCCTCAAACATTAATAAGAGCCCAGCAGTTCCAGTGGGGCCGATTTTTGCTCTTAATCTGGAAAAGGGATCTGGTTTTCCAGGCTGGACGCCATCCCATGCTCAGAAACCCACTTCCCTCCCAACTGCAGCGTGTTGAGAGCAGTTTACAGCTGGCTGTAAAGCAGCAGCAGCTGCCTGTGAGCTGAGCCGATCTTTATCACTCCTCCTCAATGGGAAATGCCTCGACTCTGGAGCACACAACTGTGGGAAGGCACAATAAAATTGTTAGAAAATAGCCTGCTAATCCCCCCCCACTTCTGTTTTAAATACAACAGAGGACAATGTCGTTAAGTGTTCCGACATCAAGAAATGCAAAAGTTCAGTTTCCCATAATAAAACCCTATTGATGTTGCATAATAGAATATTCTGGACCACTTATTAAGCTGCTAAGTGGTGTTTCTTTATAGATACAGGCTTAATTATAGCCAGATCTTTAGGCACAACTTTTGATGAATTCAAAGGGAGCTGCTTTTGTAAGAAGGGCTCTGCTAAAGTCTCTTTGGCTTTACAGTGCCAGTGCTTATTGGTATGCCCTGGCTTTAATAAGAATGAGCGGGAAAGAGTTTTTCACTGAAGCTCTATTCTAGCCTGCTTGCCTTTTCTAAATGCATTAATTTGAAGGGGGGAACTAGTTACATTTGTATGCCATCATCTCCATGCCCTCCCAATATTGCTCAGCTATCTGTCTCTAGAAAGCCTGGGGTTGTTGCCCGGAAACATGAAATAATGACAAATTATTAACAGAGCCACATCCCCAGTTTCTGCTGGCGGTGCCGTGTGATGCCTGCCTGTGTGTGCAGCGAGGAAGGGCTGTCCCTGTCACACCTCCCACCGCCCACCTGCTCTGTGGCGGCGTGGGCTCGCCTTCCAGCACTAATCCTCTGTGTGTTTGTGTGCAGCTGCTGCAGAAGAGGAGTACCTGACCCCCGAAAGGTGAGCCTGGGGAGAGGCAAGGTGTGGCTCGCAGGTAACGGGAACACCCCCATCCCGTTTCCCGTTCCGCCTGGAGGGAATGTCCTGCTCTGGAGGCAGCAACTTGCTCCGGGGGTTGTTCAAGGAACTGGAAGTGTGCGAGGCCAGGTTGGATGGGGCCCTGAGCAACCTGGTCTAGTGAAACGCGTCCCTGCTCGTGGGAGAGGGAGGGTTTGGACCTGGATCATCTTTGAGGTTCCTTCCAACCCACCCCATTCTGCGATTCTGTGGTTGTGTGAACCTGCATGGGAAGCTCAAAGCTGGCTGGGATGGCCCTCTCCTAACGCAGAAAGCTTCATCCCTGTTTTTTCCTGTGGGCACTTACGGCCTCATGGAGAGCCAGATCCATGTGTCTCTAGGTCTGGTTTAGCTGGTGGGAAGGAGAACAGTGCCAGTGCTTTAGCTGCACAGTCACCATCCCCTGTGTGTTTTTGCTTCCTGTCTGCTGTGTACTCAAGGTTTGTGTTTTTAGAAAAGAGATGCTTTTGAGAGCTGTTGCTGAAACAAAGCCCTGGCATAACCAGCAGGTGTTGGGGGTTTCTTTGCCAGCAGCAAAGGAATTTGTACTCCAGCACGATTCTGTGATGCTGTGTTTGTGCAGCCAGCATAACCAGGGTGCAGGAGCCACTGCCCTCCCTCACCATCCCAGCCCTTCAGCTGTCTCCACATGCTGAAGTGAGGTTTTTATTGAGTGCCAGTCCAAAATCACTCGAGTTTGTCTGAAAGAGCTCAAAAATCTTGCAGACAATTCTTTGGTATCCTGACTTTTTCTGGTCTCTTAACTTGCCATGAGTGGTTGTGCAGCAGGCTGGGTTTTGTACAACAAGGACAGCAAAAGTGGAGGAAAATATTCCTGTACATGTTTTGTTCTAGTTGTGAAAAGGGGAAATGGAACAGCTGAACCAAGAGAGGGGAATTCTTAAAATACTTTCTGTGCCCAAACAACTCCTCCAGCTATCGACAGCAAGTTGTTCTTGACATCATGAGGTGCTCCTGCCAGCGTGGGCTGGTGTTAACTTTTAACCTGTACTTGTCAGAAGAGAACTGGTCAAAAAATAACCTCCTCCAAAACTGTTCTGCACTGAAAGAAGCTGTTCCAGCAATGCAATGCAGCAGGATTTGCTGTCTTGCTCCAACACTTGTGATATGGTCTTTACAACAGGTCACTTGTTAAATATTAACCTCGTGATAACAGAGGAAAATTAATTAAATAACTCTGGCATAAAAGCAAAACAACAGCAGTTTGGGGGTGGAAATTCCCCTTCTCGAAGCCTCACCTGGAATGAGGTCTGGTCTCTTAGAGACCCTGACATGGTTCCTTGTGCTGGCTAATCTTTGTTTGGGGATAAACACTCTGTGGGACCAGCAAAGCAGTGTCCCCAGTGCTGGGGGGCTGCTGGGGACAGCAGGGGACTGGGGCAGCCTCTGGCATCAGCACAGCCTTCTGCTTGACTTTAGTGGTCGTTTCTTTCTGATTTCATTGCTGTCAAAGTGCACCTTGAGCTTCTCATTCCTCGTGTTCTGGTTTGCCCTGGGCCCTTGCTCTGTCGAGGCTGAGTTGTGACAGTGGGCTGACTCCAGGAAAAACAGACCCTGCCTGGGGTTTTTTACAGACTTTTCAGTTAGAAGAAGGAAGCTCCTGCTAGAATTCTTCCTGGTGCTCTTTCCCCACCTCACCCTGTCCCCCGACGTGTGTTACAAGCTGAGTCTTGTGCATTTGCTGCTCCCTGGTACGTTCCTAAAATACCAAAAACTCTGCCACTGTGGGCGGAGGGGAAGGCTGGGGGATTCGCCTGGGTAACTCAGGAATGCTGGGGTTTTCCCCCTGCACCTCCTCCCAAGTGACACTACCGTGAATTTCTGGAGGAGGAAAGGAGGAAGGAGAATGGGGAGATGGGGACTGGACTGGGGAGCCCAAGGCTCGAGGCTGTGTGGTGCTGGAGCTGTGGTGCTTTCCGCCCTCCTGCGTCTGGCACGTGCCGCTCACGGGGTTGGCATGGAGTGGGTGCTTGACAAGCTCAGGAGCAGGACCTTTGAATGTCTCCTGTGCTATCTCTGCTTTCCCTTTTGTTCCCTTCCATGAGAAGCCATGTGCCCAAACATTGCAGCTGGGAATTGTTATCGGTTTCAAAGTACCTGAGTAGGCTTGGAAAATGCTGCGCTCCGATTTCCTTGGATTGTTTTATTTTGTTCTGTTTCTACGTGAGGGATTGCTGTCGGCAGGAGACTCTAGCCCTGGTCGGAAGTCTCCTGATGTGCTTTGAGCTCTCTAAATGCAGCCTGGCCTCCCAAAGGACAAGCACTGGGAGCGTGGAGTCAAGGGGAAGGTTCAGCTGAGCCCTGCATCTACCACAGGTCTCCTCTCCCTCCGAGGAATTCCTGATTTCACTTTGCTTTTTTGCAGGCTCGCTATCAAAGCGCTTGATTTCCTCGTCCTTAAGATGATTTTTTTTTTTCATACTGCTAAAAGGGACAGGAAAAATAAAATCTTTTCTCTCCTTTTCATCTTCTCAGTGCTCAACTTGAAGAGCGGAATAATTATGAAGAAACCCCGATGTACCTGAATCAGTCTGGGGACACCACAACCTTGTGTGTCATTGAAGGTACTTTGAAAGTCAGGACTGTGAGGTGAATTACGTGCTAGCTGGGGAAAAAACCTTTAAAACAGGAAATAATACAGCTTCTTCAGGTTGAGAAAAGCAGCTGCACAGTGGTCTGGGATAGCAAGTATGATTCTCTGTCCTGTCCCTCTGTGCAGTGTCAGGACTCTGGGGCACAGACAAAAGAAAAGGTAACATTTTGGGGGTGAAATGATGCTTGTAGTAAAACTCAGTGGGGAATATCATGAGACATTACCCATGTAGAAGAGAATAAAAAGAAAATAGTGAGGCAAACCTCAGCATCTTCTTGGGAGCAGAAGGGCACAGACTACAAGACTTTTCCACCTCCATCCATATTCTTTCCCAGTATAATTTTCTCTATCAAAGGTGCCACTGCTCTGCTTTTACATTTTGCAGCGTTGCCTCTTTTGGGGAGGTTGTTCCTGCTATGTTGCACTGATTTTTCTCTCCCACTGGGAAGGGAGCCAAGCAACTCCCTTGGGGGGACCTGTCACAGCCCTCTGGGATTTCAGAGATCCCTGAAAACTGGGGCCAGTGCTGCAGTGCTGCAGCTCCCTGTGTGTAAACCAATGCTCAAACAGCAAAGGGAAGGACCTGTAGGGCACGGTGAATGTCCGTGGTGAATGTGTGCCTGGATGCTGAGCATCCCAACTGAAGCCGAGTTTTGCAACTAAAAGTGCAGTGACTTTAACATGGACTAAAAATTAATATCTGTTCATAAATATCTTTCCTAGTACCTAAGGCAGAGCCTCAAAAACACGAGGTAAGTGTCTTGAAAACTTCTAATATCTGTATTCCTTACCTGCCACGAATTTCTCTGTGTGTTGTCTGTGAAGACACTCAAAAAATAAATAAGAAATTGCAGAGGGGACACAAAGACTAATGAGATTCCCAAACACACCAGTGGGAAGAGTCAGTTCCCTTGACTTCCACTGCAGAAATGTAAGGAAGTAGTAACACCAGCTGGATGGATCTTGGTGGTAGACCAAGTGTTAAGCACCAATATCAAGATCATTAATTTTTGGAGGAAAAAAATCCCCTGAAGTGTTCTGGAAATTCCTGCCAAGGGTGAGCTGGTGCTGCTAATCCCTCTGGGAAGATGTAAAAGCAAAACTGAGCCAGGCTGCTTGGCATGGCAGCACCCTTGGAGTTCTGAAATGGCTATCAGTTCTGGCCCTGCTGAAACAGGGCAAACTAAAAATGTAAAATGTAAAATGTCAAACTCCACTTCCAAGTCCTGGCTTGCAAAGCCATCAGACTGCCTGGGAAACAGCACAAGCTTTCCAAACATATTTATCTGTGTGTGATTTGCAGAGAGGTTCTCTGGCTTGGATGAAGTTTCATTTTATGGTAGGCTGGGAAATCTTTATTTAAATTAAAAAAACTTCCTCCTCTTCTGCAAACTCTCCTTTCTGTAATAGCTTCCTTGCTGACCAGTAGCTTCATTGGTCCAACCCTAGCACTGTTTTATTATCCCCATATAGTTTGTCAATATGTGTATTGCCTGTCCTGCAAAGTAGATGAAATATCCTTGCCTGATGACTATTCCAAACATTAAATACTTCTGGGCTTTCTAAAGAAATATTTCTTTAAATGCTGGTTGACAGTTGAGGCCTTGTATGAAAGCTTGACTGCTGAGAAAAGCACAGTGGCTGAAGGCTTTCCTCTTCTTTATTCTAGAAACAGAAGATTTTTCCCTTTGCCAAATCCAGGTAATTTCCTTTCCTCTCCCTCAAACTTCTTCTTGCCCCACAACTGATTCAGGTCAGGAATTGAATATTGTAACACTCAGTAAATAGAAAGAAATTTCATATATTTCATGACCAAGACAGCGTAGATGACGCTTTTCTATGCCAGCACTCGTGGTTGCTAAGATTGTTTTCATTCTAAAGCATATCTGCATCCCTACTGAAACCTGAACTCTTCCAGTGCAAGCAGAGTTATGAGGCTCTCAAACTGGGGCACCTGGTTCTAGGTCCAAAGCAAGGCAGAGTCCACACTGAATTTCACCCTACAAATGTCACACTTGAGGCTCCTTGTGGTGTGTATTCATGGTCACTGTCTGAAGGCTGGGGTTTTGGTGGGGATTGAAGAGTTATGTGATAAAACGGGGCCAGTTAGTGGGAAATGTTGTGATGCTGGGAAAAAAAAGGTATCAAGTCCTGCATCCTGTTGCTGTTTCTTCTTCCCTAAATCTCGACCCAGCGTGGCGAGAGGCACATTGTGTGATCCAGGTGCCACCACAGATGGATCTGATTTGTCCATTCCTGCTGTGAGGAAACAATCATATTAGCTTGTCTCTCTTCCAAGAATGATTTTTATTATCCCTGAGTGACCACTGGCCTTTAGATTTGGATTTGCCCTTACTTTACTGGTGGTCATTTGGGCATCTCCCTGATTCAGAGGGAGAATGAGCTGCTTCTTTGGGCACTGCCATAAGGCAGTGTGTCTGTGACTTTGCTGAAGTGTCTGCCTGCTGAGATCTCTCTCATTTCTGAACATTTCAGTCCAGAAAGAGCTAGAATAGAGGATGAAAAAGAGGGAAAGCCAAGTCATGGAAGAACAAAACTGGAAGTGAGCAACATTTTCCAGGTATTGTATCCTTGAGATTGATTTTGATAATTATTATAGGATGTCTCTTCTCCTTCTATCCTCCCTCTCTTTGGGAAACAGTTGAAACTTGAGCCCTTAATCGCAGGGGCTTTTCTGCCTTCTCTTTTGCTTGTTCATCACTCAACTTCTTCAGCCTAAAATGCTGATGGAGAAGGGTGTGAAACTGTTTTGAATCCGCAGATAACTTATATCCTTATGGCTACATAGATGTTTAATAGAAATATGTTTTGGAAAGCTGCTTCTAAGGACTGCACTGACCAAACCAAACGTTTGATCCCAGACAGGTGGGAATGAATACATGGCTCCCACCAGCCAAGCCAGGAGAGATGGCAGAGGTGGGCTGAAGGTTCTGCAAGGGAAGCAGGATGTGACCAGTCCCCAAACTGCAACGTATCCAACCCCACCAGGGCTGGCAAAAGACAGAGCAGAGCTCTGTGAGTATCTCATTGCGCCGCTGAGTGTTTCCTCCATCCCAGCCCCATCTGCTGCCCAAATGTCTCTTCCATATGGGAAATAACGTTAAATTTGGATGCAACTCTTGAACCAGTTTAGTTAAACCAGGGCAAAAGGTTGCATGAGCATTTGTATTCTGGCCTGAGTCATTTATTTTGGCTGTGCAAATAGCTTCCTAAGTTGGTTAACCGTCTGCGTAACTCCGGCCGAGGTGTTTGTTTTTCTAGCAGATTGCCCTTATCCGTGAGAGCTGAAATCCATCTCCTCTGCTCCCTGTAATTTATGGAGTCTCAGGAATGGGGTTGGCTGAGGCTCGGGGTAGGACACACGTGAGCAGGATGAGAGCCTGAAGGCTCCCTCTGTCCCTCACTGGGATGGATGGTGGCTCCTTGCTCCACCTCCTCACAGCGCCAGGCTGACTTTGGGCTCCCTCTGCCAGGACACTCTGAGGCAGTGACCAGAGCTGCTGACGGGCACCTCAGCTGCACTATTAACCCAAATCACGTCCCCTCTGCAAGCACAATTTTGCAACTTCAGCTATAAATGTTCATGGGTCCTATTCTGCAAAGGCTCTGCAAACCACTGGTGTGATATGGCAGCATTTCAAAGATGAAAGAGAGAAAAGTAGCTCTGTTAAGGGCTCTGTGGACAGGCCAGGAGTGTGAAGGAGAAAGTGTAAATTGACTGCGACCGTGGTTATTTTTATTGGTGTGGTTCTCAGGTATTATTTTTTTTTTTTTAGTATTTTAAATCACCTCATAATAATTTTCTGGTTTGGTTGATGTCTGTTTCTGTAAAAAATCCTGCTGGTTTGTTTGACCTTGAAACAGCTGGAGGTAATTTCTGTTGGGATTTTTTTTCCAAGTACTCCTGGTGAGCCTCCTGCTTCACCAGAGAGGCCGATTTGGAGAACTGTTGGGTCCCACGCCTGCCTGCTTTTCTTCTTCACAGAATTTGGCTGCTTTGCAGAAATTTTGGTCTTTGGCTGGACCATATTGAAGTGGTGCCTATGTCCAGCAAGATCTGCTGCATGAATCAGAATGGTTTGGCTTGGAGGGACCTAAAAGATCCTCTCATTCCACCCCTTGCCATGGGCAGGGACACCTTCCAGTATTCCAGGTTGCTCCAAGCCCTGTCCAACCTGGCCTTGGACACTCCCCTTGTTAATTTACCAACACTATCTGCTTTTATTTGTGTGGCTGCATTTCTGCGTTGCTCCAACTGTCTTAAATCAGTTTTAAGGTTTTAACATTGCCACTTGAGAGTTCTCCAGTAATAATCTTTTTCTAACCTCATGAGGTGCAACTCCCAGGCTTGATTCCAGCCCTCAGTGAAATCCATCCCTGGGATACTCATCCTCCTTGGGTCCTTTCCAAGATGTTGATTTACAGGTGTATTCCAATGGACTGGTTCATTATTTGGATCTTAACATTTCCACCAACCATGCCAAGCTTTCCCTCCAATCACTTCTCTGGAGATCCAAGAATAATCTCTTGGATGCTTTTAGGTGAGGAAGATTTGGGTCAGAGCTGCCAAAATTGAGAATATCAATGGACATTTAAAGTTTTTTAAGCATAAAATATTTCTATGACTTTTAAAAGTTCTAAAGCTAAAAACTTTGAAAATTGTTCACTTTTGTTCCTTGAAGTGTCTCAGAGCAGAGAATTTCCTGGACTCCTGGAATGGGAAATATATCCGTAGGCTCTTATTTGTTGTGTCACCCTCAACAGGTGTCCTTGCCCTGAGAGAAGTTGCTGAGAAAAGTTCCTAAAGCAAAGGTCCTTTCTCATTTCCAGGGCACAGCGTGGGTGCTGGTGCTCCAAAGCCAGGGGTGGGAGGAACAGCCTTGGACCAAAACCCTTGGCAGTCTCTGCAGGCACCAGAGGAGGTCTATGACGACGTTGAGGAGTTGCAGGACAGACTGTGAGTGTGGACCTGGGCTCTCGCAGTGCCCGTGACTATGAAATGTCATTTAAAATCTCTGCTGCAGCAAACCCTCCATGTCACGCTTGTGTCTTCCAGCAGCCACGGCTCAGATGCCTCAAGTTCCTTCACTTCAGACAGCAGTAAGTGGGGAAGCTCCAACAGGAGCTGCTTTTAATTTGGGCTGGTCCCTGGGAGATGCTGGGAATGGTTTCATTTCACTTTCAGCACCTACAGTGTCTCCTTCTGGCCGGGCTGCTCTAAATTCCCATTAAAAGCAGAGGGGAGTAGTATACATGTCTAGCATGGAATTCATTTGAGCAGCCCTGAAGCCTCTATAAGAGTAAAATGTAAAAGGTCTGGGTGCAATTTGTCCAGCAAACCTCACCTTATTGCTACTGAACGGGGCTTCTCTTAATGGCGTGCCTGGGTTTTAAGTTTCAGGAAACAGCTACGAGGAAACATATGAAGATGTTGAGATTGGGGGTGATAATCCAGCAAAACCAGAGTAAGTTGCAATTTCTTAGCCTGTATTTTGAAATTCTGACCATACAGCCTTGATCTCTCATGCCAGGTACTGGCTGGAAGCCTTTTTTTCTTCCTGACTCAACTGCAGAAATGTTGTCGTGTGGGTGGGTTTCTTCCCTTCTTCCTCCCTCTTTCCCCTCTGGATGACACTTGGGGAGCAAAAAGTCGTTACCAAAATTAAATCCTGAAGCAGTGAGGGGGATTTTTTCTCCTGTAACACCCTCCATCCATGGGAAATACTGCCCTCCCAGACCTCTTCCTGCATCAAACACACAGGACAGTCTCACTTGCCTTCTCTTGATTAAAAGTGCTGCTCAGCTGTAGCTGAGGATTGGCACCTCTTTTGTGTGTGCCAAAAGAGGTGATGCTCAAGGGACAAATTGTCCCCGTAAAACGCGACAAAGTGCTCACAGTTGAGATCACAGAAGGCTGGAAAAGAAGCTGATGTGCTGTAACTAACTTGCATCCTGCTCTTTGTTATGTAGCCTCTCAAGATATTTGCTTCCACGGGGTGTGTTGTAAAACCAATGAGTTTTGCAGCCTCGGGTTTATGTGTTGCCTGAGCTTCCCAAATGGATTAAGAGGTGAAACGTGAAGTTTAGTTGTGTCTTGTGTCGTTCCCTACCCTCATGCAGCAAAAAGTTGCCTTTGTAAGGAGCAGAGACAGCCCTTGGGAAAGGCAGACGTGGCACACAACCACTTGGAGTGCCGCTGGTGGCTCTCTCCCGAGGAGCAGTGTGGGAGGAATAATAAGGTGTTGCTGTACATCTGCTTTTCCCTTACGGGCGGGAGGCTTGCACTGGCCTGCATCTGGGTCCCAGGCCAGCTTCCATGTGGATGTAGAGCCTGTGTGTGCCAGAGAGGGAGGAAAAAAGGGGAAAGCTGGAACCCTGGAGGTGACAGGATGGTTATTAAAAGAAGGAAGTGTCCTTTCTCTGGAAATTGTCCATGGGGGTTGTGTGATGGGGGTGCACAGCTTCTCCAGCCCAGAGGGAAGCGTGATCCCAGATGGATCATGCACATCCCCACAGGTGACAGGATGGTTATTAAAAGAAGGAAGTGTCCTTTCTCTGGAAATTGTCCGTGGGGGTTGTGTGATGGGGGTGCACAGCTTCTCCAGCCCAGAGGGAAGCGTGATCCCAGATGGATCATGCACATCCCCACCCCCTGGGAAGCACATCCATGCCTCTTCCTTGCCCCTCTGCACATGGGTGCAGAGCAGTGGCAGAAATTAAACTCTCCTACTGATTCCCAGAGCAGCAGGGCATTTTGCTGGGGCTGCAAAGGAATTTGAAGACCACTTGGGACCGAATTCGCAGGTTTCAGAGGTCAGGGTCTTAATCCTCAAAGCAGCCTTCCCGTGATCCTTCTATTGATCCCATGTGCAGGATTAGGTGCACTGATACCCATAAAGGGTTTTTAATAGTCCTCGTGCAGGGGCAACGACCCCCAGGGGAGGGTCTGGGTTGCTTGCAGATACTTTGCTAGAAAACTGCTGTGTAGATTTGCAACCCTTTGCAAACTTGAGGGAGAAGTGTGCGTGCCATGGACCGTCCTCCTCGAGGACACACAGAGAGCAGGAATTTGGGGTGGAGGGTGGCTCAGGAGGTGCCCCTGATGCCTCCTTTAATGGTCACTGCAATGCTTCTGGGTAATGCTGCCCTTTCCTCAGGAATTTTCACTCCAAATGAACTTGGATCACCCTCTAGTTGTTGGGTCAGAGGAGAACAACTTCAATTAACACAGAAAAGTTTGAAGCTAAGCAAAGATTTGAGCTTGGACTTAATAATTAAGCACCTTTTGCTGTGCTGGTGCTCATCCCAGTGAGTCTATCATCTCTGTGATGCTGTTAAGGCTTAAATTCTTCTTCTGAGCTGAGGTCCAGGGTCTGCTGACCTTCCTTTCCCTGCCTCAGGATCTCTGGGGCTGCTTCTGCACCTCGTGTCTTTTAATTTAAAACCTGTTTCTCTTTTGGGCAGAACAGAAAAACAGAAGAGATTTGGAAACCTGTTCAAGATAGAAAAGTTGAAGCTGAACAATTTCAGGCTCAAGGACAACCTAAGGTAAGAAAATGTTGATGGTCTCACCCCTTCCCCCTTCAAACCTGAGCATTCTTCCTGGCAATAATGAGAGAGCAGGAGGTCTAGGAGTAAGGAATACAGTTTTTTGTGGGGAAACTTAGGCCAAAAGTGCTTCTACCAACTCACTAGGAGCTGCTATGGCAGATGTGGCCAATGGTCCATCTGTGCAGCTTCTCCAGAATCTCTGGTGTCAGGAATCTACAGGAGCCAGTCCTACAGCAGTTTCCAGGCTTCCATAGATTTTCTGCTGCCTCTGGTACCTTTCTGATGCCTCGGCATGACACGAGGTGCACAAGGAAATGTAGGAATGTGATACCTGCTGCCTTGACCTGTGAGCCAGGACCAGGGACAGCCTTGCTGATGTGGCACTTGATGGCCAAGGGGTTTTATTCCAAGCCCCACTCAGAGCCAAGCTGGCAACAGCATCTGCTGAAGAAATTTGCCAGTGAGTCTTTAGTCTAACAGGGTAGAGAATATTGAATAACTTCCTGCAGTGCCTTTTTGGGTACTCTGATATTCAAAACCCTGGATAACCTTCCAGGGAAATTGCCTTTTCCTCAAGTGTGCAGAACCTGCAGAACCTGTCCTCCACTGCTGCCAGTGAGTGCCTCAGCCTGTGCACGGTGCCTGAACTCCAGGAAAATGCTGCCTTTTCTTATTTCTTTGGAAATTCCAGGTTAAACATTTCCTCTTTTATGTTGGGGAGGTTTGTTTTCCTTACAAACCTCTTCACATGAGATGTTCTGCTGTGTCAGTGGCTCCTTCAGATATAGATATCATTATAGGGAAAGACCCACCAGGTTTTGTGCCATTCTCCTGTCTCAAAGAACCCTTAAAGCTCCTGAAATCATCTTAGCTATCTACAGATGCTGTCACATTTAAATTCCTGGACAACCCCTGACATTGGCAGACTTACAGGAAGGAATTACTACTGACTAAAAATGCCAACTGTCCAGCAACCCTCTTGCTGTTGGGGAGGGCAGCAGGAGTTTGGGCTGTTCTTTGGATGCAGTGTAGATATTTTCTGCTTGATGAACCCATGGCTGTTGCTGCTGTCAGGATGGAAATGCTTATTTAGCAAGGGTTATCATTTTGGCAAATGCTGTTGGTACCATGGAGCCCACGCAGCTCGACCTGTCTCCATCACTGGCAGCCTGTTGGGGCTCGTGGCTTTTTGGGCAGTGCTGATGTGCAGATTTGTTTCTAAAAGCCTTTTTTCTATCCACAGATTGGTTTCCATTTCAGTACCAAATTTAGGTAAGGAACATACGTGTGCCTGACTTTTGGGTGTTTGTGTGTGTTCGAAGAAGCAAATGTTTTGTACAATCACCTTGGTGCCTCCTGCCTTCCTGAAAATCATGTAACGTGGCAGCAGTAGCTTTGGAGACTTGATAGAGATTTGTGCTGCACTCAAGCATGAGGGTTTTGCTCATTTTTGGGTGGTTTTGCTTTAAAGAAGAGCATTCCTCCTGCAGATCTGGCTGTATTCAGGAAGGTAACGTGTGAAGCAGTCCGTGCTGAACCCCTGCTCCCAGGCTGGGGGTGATGTGTGAGCCCACAGCACTCCAGCAGCTCTCTCTAAACTCTTCATTCCTGCCTGCTGGAGGGCCAAGTTCATCCCTTACATAAATGGGGTGGATACAACCTCAACCTTGAGGCTGTGCTGGAGTGAACACGCCCATGTCCTCGGGATGGGAGCCCTACCTGGGCTGGCTGCAGGGCAAAGCTGGGGCTTTGCTGCTGCTCCTGCTCCACCCGTGGAGCTGGGTGGCCAAACCCCTGCAGGAAACTGCCCATACACCCAGCTAACCACCCCAAGCATCATTCCTCATGCTGGACCTTTGCTGGGTGTTTAGACCCCCGAGGCTCCTTTTGCATTTCTTTGGCCCCTTTGGGCTGAGTGATGAGAGCAGCCCAAATTTTCCTCTGCAATGCATTGTTTGGAGCACCAGGCTCAGAATGACATCTCCTAATGATTTTCTTTCATGCATTTTGGTTGACAGCAGCTGCCTCCCAGGAGGACAACGTGTACGACGATGTTGAGGTGGGGCAGAGAGAGACCAGGTGAGGAGGGTGCCCTGTCCTGGGCTTGTCCTCAGCCCAAGGAGATTTTCCTCTTGGCACTAACCTGTGCCCTGGTACTGTAACCCTCTGAGGGTCGTGAGCTGGTTGGGATTCAGTCCTCTGGAGACAGTCCAGGTGCCCTCCCTGTATGTGTTTAATTTGGCAGGATGTTTCCTCGCTGTTACCCAGTTAGAGCCAGAGACATGAAAAGGAGGGAGCAGCTCCCCAAAACACGTGAAAAATCCGATCTTTTTCCTAAGGAAGGAAAACTCTGTCTCCCAGACCCGATTATCAGCCCCATCCTGGCAGGCTCCTTGTCAGAAAAATTACTTTTAATAGGAACAGCATGTCCTGGTGTCTTGCTGCCAGATGATTGTGGTGGCTGCGCGTGCTGGTGTAAATCACAGCAAGTGTTTGCATTTCAGTGCAGGGTGTGGGGGAGACGGAGAAAAATCACGGCTCTGTAGGTGCGTGGGTCTGGGGAGGGGACACGATCTGTGGGGAAAACCTGAATTCCTGTGTGTCTGTTCCTCTCAGAGGGAAGGATGAGAAATACAAAGTCCGGATGCCCAAGTTTCGGATGGTGAGAGAGTACAAGGACAAAAGGAGAAGCATCGACGACGTGGAAAGGTCCTGATTTGCATTCTGTGTTCCCGTTTTGTCTGACTTTGTACACGTCTCCTGAGTGGCTTCAGGAGTGGGATGTCCCTGATTGCACAGACATTTTATATTGGCTGCTAGTCCAGGGCCCTTTCCTTTTGAAGCCAGATTTCAGGAATCTTTGCAGAAAATACCTCAAGGGTGAAACAAACTCTTGGATCTGAACTGAGCACAAGGCGGGGATAGCCAGAAGTCTTATCCTGAAGTCTTGTCATGACTTTCCACTGAGCTGAGACAAAAAGCTGTTACTTGCTGTATATTTGGCTCCTTTTTGCTGTTTTAGTAGGTTTAGATTAGATTTTAGGAAGGAATTCCTCCCTGTGAGGGTGGGGAGGCCCTGGCACAGGGTGGCCAGAGCAGCTCTGGCTGCCCCTGGATCCCTGGCAGTGCCCAAGGCCCGGTTGGACGAGGATTGGAGCAATCTGGGGTAGTGGGAGGTGTCCCTGCCCATGACAGGGGGTGAAACCATTCTAAAATTCTGTGATTTTGGCAAGAGACCTCTATTTTAAAGTATTGATTATTTGGGCTGATTGCATTGACTCTTGCAAATTTTTGCTTTCTTTTTTTTTGTTGTTACTGGTGCTTCAAAAATTCACATGGAAGTGGGAGACTTCCTTTCCCTTTTAGATCACAAAAAATGTGCATCACTACAACCTTTTTCACAACCCAGTACCTGGGACTTTGAACGTAAGCCAGAGACCCATTTTTCAGGTTCTCACCACAGAGTTCCTGCCTGGGGCTGCTCAAACACCCCTGGTTGTGCTGTGCAGAGTCACAGGTATAACTTCACAGACCAGCAGGGAGTCCACGCAATTCCAGCCCTTCCTTGGAGATCACAGGTCTTGCAGGCTGAGACTGCCAAAGAGGAATCTCTTCACAGCTTAAAAGTCCCTAATTTCAGCTCTTGTTTCCCTTCCTCTTTAATTTTAAGTGCATCAAAATGAGGCAAAGATGAATAATTTATTACAAATGGGTGGGTTGTTTTTTGTTCGGGGGCTTTTTTTGGTGTTTGTTTCCTGTCTTAGTTTTAAAATGAATGCTGCAGCTGCAATTCCATGTACCAGAAAGAGTGGCATCCCCATGTGCAGGGAATGCCCCATTCCCTTCAAGTGGGTTACAAGAACTTGTTTTCCACTTTACAGTGCCATATAAATGTCTGCTTGGGGGACTTTCTCCTCCATGTGCTAAAAAGCCCAAAGAAAATCTGGAGAGCTGTGGCAAACCCCACTTCCATAAATGACTCGGGATGAGAGTTATCTGGGGACCCTTTATTTCTGAATATAAATAAAACCAGAAGGAGACAAACTGCTGGGGGAAAAGTGAGTTGTTGACTTCCATAGAAACAGGGCTGATTTGAAACACTCAATAGAGAGTTTATTTGTTCCCACGCTGCTTACAGACCAAAAAAAAAAAAAAAAATTATCCCAAATGGAGATACAAAATGGCTCAAGTCATGCCTCACTAACAAATTTGAGTTGTCTATTCACCCTTTTCTGAGAAATAGGGATGTGAATGGTTTGCTTTCCTATTCCAAGGGTTCCTTGCAGCCAAGGCTGGAATGAGGCTCCGGGTTGCAATTCCAGATGTGCCAGGGGTTATTTAAATGGAGCTCAGAAGTGCTCAGTGTGCGTGTGTGTTTATCTCTTATTGCAGAAATATCTTCAAATTCAAGAAGAGCAGTGAAGAAAAGAGCAAGAAGATGGAAAAAGAAGAGAAGCTCTTTAGAGAGACATTCATGGTGCGTGTCAGGGGAGGAAAGCAGCTCTGTGGCTTGTTCAAAAGACACATGGTGCAATGTTGTTGGTCCTCAGTGATGCTGGGAAAGTTGCCCCACTCATCTCTTGCCTTCTCCCCTAATCTGGGATTTCCAGAGGAGAAAAGCAGCTCCGTGGTTTGCGTAAAAGACACCTGGTGGAACCTTCTTGGTCCTCAGCTAAGCGGGGAAAGTTGTCCCACTGACGTTTTGCCTTCTCCCCTGATGTGGGATCTTCATCAGAGGTGTTGCAGGGGCTTTTTCTCCCTCCTTCTCCCCAGAGCGTTGCGACCCATCCTGAAACCTCTTCTCTCGCTTCCTCCCTCCCCACTGCCCTCGCAGAGAACGCACACAAATACAGAATAATGACTGGTTCCCTCCCGCCCTGCAGTACGACAAGGAGATCCGTGTGCTCGCCACGGCCACGGCCGGCTGCTCGGTGCCCAGCCAGCGGCGCGCGGACCTCCCGGTCACCGCTGGGGAACAGCTGGACGTGATCGACGCCGTGCAGGGCCACGCCGTCATCTGCCGCAACGCCCAGGGCAGATGTGAGTCTGCGACCCAGCCCCGGGGGGCAAATCACCTCCCAAACCACGGCACGTCCCTCGTGCTCGGCCTCTCTGACTGCACTCGCTCAGCTTTAACTAATTCCCCTCCTTTTTCCTCTTCCCTCAGATGGGTACGTCCTAGTGGAGCACTTGAACTTCAGGTAAACTCAGAATTTTTTTTTAATTTATTATGATGCATATTTCCATCTCTTTCCTGCGTGGAGATAGCAGGAGAAACGTGCTTAAAACTTCTGAAGGCAGGGGGGAGTTAATGTAAACAGTCAGTATTGAATGTTAAATAAGTATTTCCAGCTCTGCTCCACTGCTGTACAAGTTTCCAGCCCAACTGCAGCTAAAAAAAGCCCCGTCCAGTCATGACTTGTATAAATTGGAGATCCCTGACTTGCCTTCAGATATGCCATATTAATTCACATCTGCTGTGAACGTGGGCCACTCGGTGTGCCTCGCCTTGCCAAAACACACCCTGAAATTCCCTGCTGCAGCGTTTCCTTGCATGCTCGTGCATAATTCACACGAATGAGCCTCCTCTTACCCAGGTGGCCCTTGCTGGAAAAATTTCTTTTTTTTTTTTCTTCCTCTTTGAGACAGACAGTACTAACTGCCCTGAGAGCCGCTGTCCCCTGGAGCATCCCTGAAGGTCTCTTTTGTGCTTCCTGCATCCGTGACAGCCCATGTTGGTCAGCTGTGGAGTGATGATGGGAATGTAAATAAAGCTGGGGTTTTTTTTACACCGTTTAAGGTGCAAGAGATGTTTCCTTCTCTTTTCTTCCCCTGCCATTTAGAGCACGTCTTCACTGATTATTAGTTATTTTCAGTATTTCTCACTTTTTGGAGTACCCTGTTGGTCAGCTCTGAAATAGCCATTACATTTCTGTATTTACATGAGAAAAAAAATAGCACAGTTTAGTTGCTCCATCTCATTGCTGTCAGAATTGCAAGTTTGCCCAAAAGATTTTCTCTTTAAAAAGCAAACTGTATAAATTTGAACTGGTTTTGGTTCTAAAAGTACTGGGAGAAGTAGTATGCATCACCAGTCTTGCTGTGTTAAATATATAAAACAGTGGGAAAGTTGACTCATTTTTCTGGGAATAAAAAAAAAAAAAAAAGGAAAGAAAAAAGAGTAAATAAAGCACTCAGTCAAAATCTGCTTTATTTTTGTAAGCTAACTTAGGCATCCCACATATGTAAAGGCTGACTCCTGGCTCCCAGGGACTCACAGCTACGGGGAGTTACCCAACAGTTGCCCCTGTGTTCAGGCTGCTCTGTCTCCACTGTGCGCCTGGAAGATGATTACTTATTTTAAGAAAAATGCTCCTAAATGCTGGAAGAGAAATATAAATTGCTAAGGGCTTCTCCTCCGTGTATTCTGTAGATACCTTTTCAAAAGCAAAGAAAAAAAGTGAATAAAGTTTTTACATGGCTTTGAAAGAAAAAACCCCTTAAATCTCACTGTAGTGTACAGCTTTTACCCCCTTCTGGCACGTTTTAAGAGCCCATATCAGTTTGCTCATAAATATCCTAAAAATGCAAGATGTTTTAATTAGAAATTGTTAAATGTTCCAAGCTTAAGGAAAAATAAAAGCGCTGTTTGCCACAGGGCCGTTTCAAAGCTGGCATAGGAGACATCAGTAAAAAAAACAGAGCGAATATTTAACATTTACTTTTAAGTCTATACAGGCATTCTTATTTATTTTACCATGTGGTCACTATTAAGTGCATTGGCCCGCATCCATCCTTGCAGCAAAAGAAAAAAATAAATAAATAAAGCACTCCCCTGTAAGCATGCGCAGCTTTGCAGCCCTGCCAGCCCAAATATTTGGATATTTCTGGTGGAGATGGAGAGTTTGGGGAGCTGAATGCATGTCTGGCTTTGGCACAGGCTGGGATGTGCTCTGTGCCCTTCACCTCCGTCCCTTTGCAGGGAGTCAGCCCCAGGGAAGTGCTGGAGATGGTTTGTCCTTGGGGTTTTTATTTCCAGGGTGATGTTTAGGATTAATACCATGAAGAAAACACCCCCTTCCTCCACTCCTTCCTCATCCTCACAAGTCATGAAGTCTATTTGTCGCCCCCTGTGTAAGCACTATGGGCAGATCCTGTATTAGCCACATGTGCAAGCTCTTTCTTTCCTCCCAAGGAAGTTATTTAACAAGTTTTTCTTATTTTAAACGAAGGTTTATTTAGGAATCTCCCCCTATATCCTGTGACAGACGTGATCCGGCCCCGATCCCGGTGTGGAGACGCGCAGTCCTCGTGAGGCTGTGCCCTGAATCCCTGCAAAACTCAAACTTCTGCACTGCCAGTGGCAGCTGATTTAATGCAAGGACACCTTGCAATACCCTTAGAAACGTTTTCTTTTCCTCGTGGACACATTCCAGTGCATGCACAGAAGAGCTTGCTATGGGCTGGCTCCAGACAACACAAAAATGCTTTAGATACAGCAACTTAGATTTCCTCAATTAAACCACAGGTTGGCTATATTTAGGTCAAGAGATCGGTCAGGAAATTAAACTCATCCTTTTTTTTTTTTCTTTTATAGTCTCACTGGTACACCCTAAGCACATCAAAACTTAAAATAATTCTCATCCGAGTGTTAAACCCTGTTCCTCCACGTTTCCCCTCTAAGGGGAAATAATCATGGTAACAGCCGTGAGGTGATGAGTCTGAGGGAGAACTGAAACTGTGCAAAGAGGGATAGGACAGGGACAAATGTGGAGCACTCCCTGCAGCTGTGTGCTTTAACTGGCTTTGCATCCTCCTGCACCACGGGCTCAGAGGAAACAGGTCCCCAGTTTTGCCCCCAACACTTTTTCTGCAGTGAAAGGTTATTTTTGCACGATGTCTTTAAAATGATTCTCTCTCTTTACTCCTTGGTGTAAGGAGTCAAGATCTGAGCCAGCACATGTAAATACGTGGGCCTGGCTCCTGGCATGGATTTTGGGCTGGGGAAGCTGTTTAAATTATTTTCATGTAGAAATTTTAACTCCCCTCCCTGCCCCTCCTCTGTCCCCCCACCAAGCCCTGAGGGCATCCGTGGCCCCGCAGCTGGGATGTGCAAGGATCTCCGGAGGGAAATTCCACCAGCCAACCCCGGCCTGCAGAAAAGGGACTGTGCAATAAGGAAATTCGAAGGATTTGTTGCTTTTATCTCTTTTCATCTCTGAGTTTATTAAAGTGCAAATGTCAACCATGGAGACAGCTATCACATGCAGTGCAGTAACACCGAGAAACACTTTCCACACCATAAATGGAAGGAAAAAGGCTTCGTCGTGATTATCTAATGCACAAAGGACAAAACTGAACCAGGGCTCTGTGCCCTTCCATAACAGAAAGTACTAAAGCCATGAATTGGAAAACAAAACCCTCTCCAGGCCCTCCGTTGACAAAATAGAAAATATCAAGAAGGATGGAGTGTTTGTAGAGCTCAGGGTTGTTTTTTTTCCCCTGAGCTTCATGTTATTGATATGTTTGAAGGGATGCATCTACGCAGAACTTTTTAAAGTTCAGTATTTTAAAAAAAAAAAATTCATAAATACATAATATTACAAATCATAAATACTCCTTAGAGTATGAATTGAAAAATTGCAGTGACAAGTCCAGTTCACCTCCCTCACAGAGCTGAGGTTTGTCTGCCCAAAGATGCTGGGCCACGGGCACCACGGATATCCTGGGATTCAGTTTTGCTTTGTGCTCTAAAAAAAAAAACAAACCAAAACAAATGCATCGAGGTACAAACCACGTGAATATAACATGATACAGAACACATGAACATGCTTTCAGCAGCAAGGATAAATAGTACCATGGCTACAGGATACTTCACAGCTTTGTGAGATGAGGATAAATAAACTATTTCCAAACTTGGAAAAAAAAAAACAAACAAACAACAGAGATGAGTCTTACAAATAAACTTTGATTTTTAAATTAAGGCAGCTTCAGCAGGAACTTCAAGGCTTTTGTTGAAAACAGACTTGTTACAACACCAAAAGTGTACTCGTGCTTGCAGGCAGAGCTCTGATTCACAGTCCAGTTGTCCTAACTTTGATGACTAAAATGAGCAAAGATCAGTGCATCGAATACCAGGTGTGCTCTCTGCAAAAGTCAGTGTTCCATCAGTAGGTGTAATGTGGGAACTCTGAAATCCAGCTCACCTCTCGGGCATGGGAGTGAGGTACCTCTGGCTGAATCGTTAACTCCAGGGCCGGGAGGCAGACTGGGAGTTCAGAATTACAAGAAGCTGTTGCATTTTTTTAGTAAGTGAGTGATGAAAAAGGGATATATAAGGGGAGGGCTAAGGAAGCCAAAGGAAAGCACTAAATGAAAAGCCCACACCAAAGTAAGACCTTAAGAAAGGTGACTCTAGTAAGGTACATCATATACCTGGAAGAAAACCAGATCCTAAAAACTTTCCAGGAAAGAAACAGCAGGAGCTCGAGCGGGGGTTGGTTTGGCTCATCCAGATGTGCGATTCTTCTTCCCTCTCTCCTCTCAGCTAATAAAAAGGGTGAAGCCAAATAATTGCACAACAAATGGTACTTCAAGTATTTAGAAACACGGCCTGCATGTCTCAGCGGGGGGATTCCGCATGAGCTGGGGAAATTGTGCACCTCGTGAAACAGAGCTGCCGCTTCCAGCAGTCCCAATGTGCAGCAAAGGCACGAGTTCATGTCCTGCACACAGGTCCCTCTTCCTCCTGCAGGGGTGCACGCTGACAGTAAAGAGCAGTGAAATGAAAAGGAGCAGACAGAAGGGCTGTTTTGTTCGAACCTCATCTATTCCAGCACGAATGCCACTATAGCCACACACGAAAACGTACACACAACACACACTAACCAGCCGCTTCACGTTTTTACAACACTGCCCGTGTGTTCCCCTGTGCTTGTGCACACCTCATGAAATGCTGAACGGGACACACAGCTGAAGATGCGTTTCTGACCTGTTAAAGGGAAAAAAAATATCCTGCTGCTCTCACCTGCTCAGCTCCAGCTCCTGAAAATAAACCTGCCCCCAAACCTCACTGGCACCAGGGCTTTGGCCAGGGTGGGGGTGGAAAGGCAGAATTCTCACAGCTCCTGATGCCACTTCTCCTCCCATCCCTGGCCAAGGCCATGCTGAGCCTGATGGGGTCAGCTAAGCTACTCATGGGCTTTACCTAAAAGAGGGTGTAAAAATAGCATCCCCTTTGTCCAGCTCCTCTCAGAGGCTGGGATTAGAGTGTGGTGGCAGCGTCCAGGGCACACACCTGCCTTGCTGGAAGAATAAAGCTGAGAGGTCAAACGACAGGGGTGCCACCTACATTTTATATATATGCACGTATGCATATATAATATTTACATATATATAGATTCCAACAAGAACAGCCCAAGGTATTTGTGAATTAAGTCATCCAGGAGCTGGAGGTTGCTGTTGGAGCCTATCTGAACTCTTCATCCTTTGCATTTTGTCTCTCTCCCCCTTGGGCTGAAGCAAAGTTTGGGTGAGTTTGTGGTTTGCAAAGCACAGCTGTCCAGTGGCTTCTGAAGAATTGCACTTGGAGTAATTCAAGTTTCTGTAGTTCAAATATTGTCTACCCTGCTTTTCCCGACGCTTGTGCATGTACCAGCCTAACTCAGGAAGAGCTGGCCACAGTGTAACAGTGTGAAAGTCAAACTCTTCCTCTGGAAAATGTAACTGGAGGTCAGCAGCTCCTTTGCAGCTGGGAAACAGAACACAGCCTATCTGAAGGTAAAATAAATAATAAAAAGAAGTGGAAGTCCTCAGAGCATCTCAAAGTGCAGCACGGATTTGGGTAAGGCTGTGATGGACCGTTCAATCCGCTGTGGTCACTCAGCAGGTGCTTCCACCAGTCCTGCTCCTTCCACTGCCTCTGCTGACCCTGAGCAGGGAAGTTACTCCATCTCTTCGTGTCTGTCCATATGGGAAGCTGAGTAACTCTGCCTGCCTTCCAGGCAGGACTGGTTTTGCAGATCCACAAAGCAGTTAATGTTGGCGTGGGTCTGAGAAGATGCCAAGTGCCACAAGGGGCTTATTCTACAGCCTAGGAATCCCACCCGCCTCCAGGAAGCAAATATTTCCTCCCAAGGGCATTTGCTGCTGCTTAATACTATTAGTTCTGCTGGGTAGGAAATCCCAGAGGACAAGAGTCAATTAAAAAGAAGACATCAGTACATCTCCCTGCTCCTGAGCCCCAGATTGCAACACCCCTTATCCAGGGGGCTACGGGTGCTTCCAGGACTTGGCAAGATGCTCAGCTGGGAGTGAAGATTTGAAAAGCCTTTAACATTTCAAATACATTTCACTCACTGCTGTTTCCTGGATGGGAATTAATGCCTGTCCCTACAGCTGCTCCTGCTCCTTTCCAAAGGGGTTTATCTCCACCACCCAAAGCCATTCAGGGCTCTTTGCTCGTGCCTCAGCCTTGATCCAAAAGCTGCTGAAGGGCTGGGTGCTGCTCAGCTTTGACTCTGGGGTGGGGTTTGGTGGTTTTTTTTTGCATGCAGGAGTTTGGATTCTCCATCCAAACTCACACCACAGCACTGGGGACACAAATCACCTGGCAGCCACCAGGCACAGCACCAAAGCCATCCTCCACCCCAGAGTATTTGTGTAATAACTATAATATAATAAAAGGCTCGTTACAAAACCTACAAATATTTCCAGTATCTCTTTTAAAAACAGAGCTGTTCTGCTGTGGGTTTGCAGTCCAGCCACTGCTATGTTGGATTTAGTGTTCAAGAGCTTAACAGCAACACTGATTTTTTTCTTTTTTTTTTCTCTTTTTTGGAAGCTTTCTGCTTTGTGCGGCTTCTGGAAAAATTGGAGCTGTAAAGTCACATTAGTGAGGATCCAAGCACAATCTGTAACAAAAGTAAGGCAATTTTGTGGTTCTTTTTTAAAAAAAAGGGACTTCAAGCTGAAAAGGTCCATTTAACTGCCAGTAGATGGCAAAAATATCCTGTGTTTGTCTTGATTACCTTAAATGATTAGTAAAAAAGGCTTAATGTGTTGTTCTCTTCCTTGTTTCTCGCAGAAACTTGCAGAAAGTATAAATTAAAGTGCAACTGTACAAAAAAAAAAAAACAGGAAAAAACCTCAAGGGGTCATAGGAAGCTATCAAAAAGACAGATTAAATTTTTTTTCAAGTTGAACGACTGCGTACCTGGGACCAGCAAAAGTTCTTTGTTTTGTTTCTTAAAACAGAACACAAAAGATAAAAAAAAAAACAACAATCCAAAACAAAACCAAACCCCCCACCCCAGGATTTTTTTGGCAAAGTTTTCATAAAGCATTTGTTCCTTGATTAGACTATTACTTCTTAATCAAATAAATGGAATTAAATACCATGTCAAAGCCAAGCAGGTGCCAACGCTGCCCATTAGATTAATCCTGTGTAATAAAAAATAATAACTCTTTTAAAAACAAAGAAGTCACACATGCATTAGGGTTTACCCTTGGGTAACAAGAATTTAACCTTAAAAATCCCCGCAGTTCGTCTTAAAAAGTAAAATCCCATCCTTCAGATAGCCAGTAGCAAAGGAACAGTAAAATTCCGGGTTGGGATATCCCTGCCTGGTCAGCGGAGCAGCGAAGGTCACAGTCCAGTGGGCAGCAGCAGGACGGGAGAGCCCTTGGGCACGGGGAGTGAGTGTCCAGCAGCAGGGAAGGCAGATTTGGCAGTGGTCTGAGGGAGGTGACAACAGGCAGAGCTTCCTGCGGGCAAGGTGAGAGGTGAGCTGTGCGCTGCGGCCGGATCTTGCCCGGCAGCGATGATCCCAGCCCTCAGGTGAAGCGCTGGGCTTTCAGCTGGGTGATCCGGATGCTGTCCTCTGCTCGCCTGAACCCTGCTTGGGATTCAGCCCCCGGAGCCGTGGTGAGGCAGGGGAGGGGCAGCAGGGTGGAGGGAGGTGGCGAGTAAGGGCTGGAAAAAAGGCGGTTTGCCTTCAGCTCCGAACGCGGCGAGCGGGTCAGTGCTGTCCGGAGCTCTCGGGGGGAAATAAAGCACCTTAGGGACACCCCTCTGCAAAGACTGGACACGGGGAGGCCTCCCCATGGCAGGTTTGCAACAGGACCTTTGCACACCCCACCTTCCCTCCTCATCTTCAGCAGAGGGAAAAAGAGAGGGGAGAGAGGTCATATTGCACAAGTGCAGAAGCATCTAAGCAGCTGCTGCTCTGGGGAGAAAAGTGTTAGGGAGGCCAGTCCCTGGGTGTGAACACTGCAGAGCTGCTTCATCACCCTCCACTCCATTCCATAGAGCTCCTGGTCAACACCTTCCACCTGGCTCAGCCCATCCTGCCCCTGCTCTGCACAGCGATGGGGAGACATCAACCCCCCTGCAGGCAGCTTGACTATGCCTCCATTAACTCGGGATGAACCAGGGGGGAGGTGTTTTCCAAAAGCTCAGTGATTCGATTGTTACTTTCCAGCCTTGACATTTCCCATGGGGTTCACTAGCTAACAAAACCGGTATCGGATACATTTCACCAGGCACAAGGAGAGAGATGAAGTTAATTTCCTCGTTGCCTTGTCAGAGGGGAGGACGTCTTGGGCCTGGACTCGGCTCTGTGCCATGGGCTGTGGGGTGGTGAGGGGAGGAGGAGGAGGAAGAACCACGAAGCAAAAGAAACAAGGGCCACAGATCCTCACGGTGCGTGGCGGGGCCGGTGCCATCAGCGGGCCAGGGCCATGATGAGGCTGGCACACATCTCAAAGAAGTCCATGGTGTGGCTGCCCAGGCGCGNCAGGCCCGCGGCCGAGCAGGAGCGCTGGGGCGTGGAGGAGCCAGACCTCTGCTCCATCACCTCATCTTGAAGAGCCAAAAGGAAAAAAAGAAAGAAAACAGAAAAAGTGGGACTCGTTTGGCAGCCGCAGTGCAGGTGTGGTAAGGAAATGGGAACAGAAATAGGAACAGCAGCAGAGAGAAATGGCTCAAAAGGACTTTTACCGACTTGACACAGCCACACAAGCGCTTCAAAATGATGGTTCTTAAACTTGCAGCCTTGCCTTTCTATGTGTTCTCCATCTCCTACTCACCGTCGATGCTTTTGAAGTCCAGCAGATAGCTGCGGTTGTCCACCTGGTAGAGCTGCAGGCTCATCTTCACATAGTTGCCGGTCACGGGGTTCTTGCGGCGCACCCGCAGGTGGTAGGCGTTCACCACCTGCAACAGGAAACCTGCCCTCAGCTGGGAGATTCCAGGCAGCAACAGGAACACTTCTTTCCTTGTTTTGTCTAAGTACGAGCAAGACATCTTTGGGGAAAAACCGCCTCTCAAAAGGACAAGGCCTATAAAATTAAGCAAATGGCTTCATTTCCTCCTGTCTTTAAATATTCTCCTCAAGGCTCTGATTCACCAGCTGCTGGCAGAGGAAGCTGTAGCGACCCATCTGCCAGGTACAAAACTGATGTTTGCTCCTCCCTCACCAGCAGCCATGGCCATATGAGCCAAAAAGTCCACTCGTGGACCCACACAGAAGCACAGTGTCCATGAAACCAGGGCAAGCTGGGCAGAGCAACCTCTCCCATCAGCACAGCAAAACCCAGTGCTTGTGGCTCAGCCTCAAGCTGTGTATTTCCCCCTGCTGCTTCCCACCTCACAATCTGCTGCATCTCATTTACAATGAGATCTTTACTCTGTGCTATATTTATGAAGCAACTGCGTGGATGGGAGAGTTATTCTGATGAAGAGTCACATCTGAAGTTATTCTTAGGGTGGGAAAGACTATTGTGAAACCTCCTCGTATGAAATAAGCTCCACTGCCTACACAAAGACGTTGGGCTGAGTTGGATTGCGAGGCTGTGCCAGAAATACAGCAGGTTTGTTCACCCTCTGTGCAACCATGCAGCTAACGAATGTCCGGCTGGTGTGGGCAAATGCACCTGGCCACAGTCCATCTCCTGCCTGGTGCAGGGAAATTGGGTTTCTGGAAGCTACTTGGCTTTAAAGATGTAGTATTATCAAAAATAAGGAGGAGTCAGGATGTTTTAAAGAAGCAGCACAGTGAAATTCACACAGTAGAACACTCAGGACTTGGAAGGAGGAGGGGAACTCCTTTGGTGATGAAGATCTGGGCTGAAATTTTCCTTACCTGGCTCCCGATGCTCACACAATGCTGCTGCCAAAGGCCACAAGCCAGGAGAGCTCACCTCAGGGGCTGCACCAGGATTTAGGGAGTCAGGCACAGCAGCAGAGATCCAGGATTAACTTAGGGATTTATTATTCCAACTTTGAAAAAGACTGTGACTAAATGTTGCACAGCCCTGGAGAAATACCTGCAGCGAGTACTGTCAACTAAAACATCAGGGTTTAAATCAAGAAGCTGAGCCCTAAATTGAGGAACCAGTCAGTGTCTGAAAACACATCTGGTCTGTGAGCACTGCAGCATCTCCATCAAGGAAAAGGCCACCACATCCATGATACAAACCCTGCACCCAAGGCCCCCTGCCCCTCATCCATGCATCCTTCAGGACAATGCATACTGTGCCCTTTCAGCATTTCAGTCCTGACAGGACCAGGCAGAAATAATGAGAGTTCCTCTGCTCAGGAGCACTCGAGATGACCTCGCAAGGAATTAGCCACTAAAATTAGAAATGTGAACAGCTCCTCTTAACCCTGCAGCTAAACGAGGCAGAATCATCTTTCCAGCCGAAGGCTCGGAGCACTCGGAAAGAAAACCCTTATTTCACGCCATAAATAAACACCGCAGACACTGAAGCACAGCTGGCACCTTAATTCAGAGTTTGCATTAACAAGGAATAGCAAGGGATGATGGCAAGGTGGAGGCATTTATCTGGAAACAGGTGAGGCTGTAACCACACCTACAAACCTCCCTGAGCTCATGGGAAAAAGGATGCTGGAAACCCACCCTGGAGCGCCAGCACTCCCTACCTTCCACTCGAAGTCCAGCTGCTTCATAGCCCGGTACACCTCGGCCATAATGTCATAGGGCTTGCTCTGGCTGCGGATGCCCAGGTGCCACTTGGCCTTTTTGACCGTCAGGGGCTTTGGCTTGGTGGTGTTGAGGGCGTCCAGGGGACACCGGGCTTTGGGGCTGTCGGCGACGAGCGGCGGCATCCGCTCGGGGTGCGGCTTCACGCCCGGAGGGATGTGCAGGGCGCTGTCGTCCATGAAGGAGCCGGTGGGGGGGCTGGAGGCCAGGTAGAACTCGCTGGCCTGGTTCATGATGCGGCGGTTGTCGATGACCAGGTGGTAGGCCACGGCCAGCTGGTCCTGCGGGTCCCCGCTGTACAGGCTGTTCATCACCTCCGACTCGGTGCACTCGAACTTCTCGCACACCTCCCGCACCGCGTCGTCGTCGATGACCGTGGCGTCGTAGGAAGGGTCCTCTGGGAACAGATAACTGGGCAGCTCCTCCTTGAACCACTCGTGCTCCCTGGGCGAGGCAGAGGGGAGCACCGTGAGCTCTGTGCGAGGCAAGGTGTGGAAACCACAACCAGCCAAGAATAAAGCTCAGCTGACAAATCGGGAGCAAAGCCCAGCCCGGTGCTGGGACAGCGATGACATTCTGCACACTGGGCTCTTAAGTAAGACCTCAGTACTTCCAAGATTCTCACACTTTGGGATTCCCATGGGCCTGATGGTGATACAGAGCATGAAAGCTACCCAGGTACCCAATTCCCACGGATTTACAATGAGGGGAACAATAATCAAGTGTCTAAAACTCATACAGTGCCTTGTCCATAGGTTGTACATATCGACTGTAATCTCACCACGTGTGCTGCTGCTCTAACATGTAATTAAATCCTCTAATCCTAAGGAATTAAGAAATTAAAAAGGAAGTTTGCATGGTTTTACTTGAAGGGTAAAATTAAGGCTGTCCATTGAAAATGCATTAAAAACCTGAGAATTCCTGGAAGTCCTAGCGACATTCATGTTTATGCTTAGCACATCAGCTAGATGTAATACACCCAGTACTTACATATTAAGTTAGCAATTCTTGGGTTTCTCCTCCCTTTCTATTGGATAGAGAGTAAGAACAATGATTACCCTCTTTACCTGGTACCCAGAGGGATGTGATCTTGAAATAATGAAAAATGGCTGGTGGATATTAAATTCTTAGGATTATTGCATGCTACAGCTGGTTTTGCTAAGCGCTGTTAAGAGATTTTTAAGGCTACTTTGTAAGGCAATAAAATAGAATTTTAAATATTTGGGTATAAAATACATATAAAATCCTCATCCTGTTCATCATCACCCACTTCCAGCCAGCCCAGAAGGGTGCCGGGCTGCTCCTCCAATCACTTGGGACAAAAACCATCTGGATTAGCTGACTACTCCTGAAAACCACCCTGCCCACCTGCCAGCAGGTGACCCCCAGGACAGTCACCAGAGACCCCCACAGGCAGCCAGCCCACTCCAGCCCACCTGATGTCCTTGATGGTGGCTCGCTTGAGGGGGTCCACCTGCAGCATGTGCATGAGGAGCGTGGCCACGGAGCGGTTGAGGTATTCCGGGATGTAAAACACTCCCCCACGGATCTTCTTGAACAGGGTGGGGACGTGCTCGTCATCAAAAGGCAGAGTGCCACACAGGAGGGCGTAGAGGATGACACCACAGCTCCAGATGTCCACCTCTGGGCCAGCATAGAGCCTGCACGAGGGCAAGGGCAGGAGAAACGTGTCACCACCATCCTCTCCTCGGTCAGGGGGCAGGTGGGGGGACCCCCTGCCAGCTCCACCAGGGACAGACCTCCAGCCCACACCAGGGCTGATCATGTGGTTCCCCCCAAACCAAACCTGCCTCAGCCAAAACTACTCAGTGAGACGAATGGCAGAGCTGGCACTGGCTGCCCACACGCCTGTGCACAAACCCTGCCCCCACCAAACTCTCCAAAAAAGCCAAACCCCACATTTCCAAGAGTTCTGCCAGGCTGTTTGCTCCTTTGCCCCAAGGGCTCAGCCAGAAATTTCTGTTCATTGAACATGGCAGATCAAGCAGCAGCAGATACTCTGTCTCTGAAGGTTTATTTTTAGTGTGCTGATATCTAAGTGCTCCCGCTTCCGACAAGCTGCCAAATGTGCTCTCTGCCATCACCAACTCAGGACACCCCCAATACACAGTTTTGCTGCTCCTGCTTATCTGTTTTTTGCTGCAGCTGATGCTTCCCCACAGATTTTGGGAGGCAACACTTCCCCTTGGGCTGTGAGGCCCTACCAAAATACAGAGGTTGAAGTGCAAATACAGAAGTTTCTTCGTGAAACCTCAGCATCCTGCACTTGCTCCCCCTGAGAAGCATCACTGCAGACACATCACTGTAGAAACCACGCTGGTCATGCACGTGGCCATTGTCTGAACACCCCCAAAACACTTGGTCTGCTTGCCCAAGGGTGAGACTTTCCCTGCTGAGGTCAGGGACAGCAGCAAAGTCGTTTTGGAAAGGCAGAGGATCAGCTGGATGCCCCCTCAGCCCTGCCTCCACGCCCAGCTCCCACAGATCAGAAGCCTGATTCTTTTGCTGGTAACTGCACTGCCCAAACAGCTTTTTGGACTTTTAAGCCCAAATGAGACGCACTTTTATGGCTCTGAAACTCGAGCTGTCATGCTCTACTGCTTTTGTGCTCTAGCAGGGAAGGCAGCAGGAGCCAGGAGTCAGCTCGCCCCTGCCCCACACACCCACCAGCAAGACAGGGAGGGTGGATTGTGCCTGTCCCCCCCAAGTGCAGCTCTCACCCACTGCTACAGCTCTGAGAAGAGGCCAGCTTAGCACATGGAGCAGGGGCATGAAATTCAGGCAGCCCTGAGGCTGCAGGTGGGAGTGATGAGGCAGGGATGCAGCTGCAGCCAGTGAGAAAGGGCAACGTGTGGGCTTGGTTTTGGTTTTCCTGCTCACTTTTGTTGTTACTGAGCTGCATTGCCTGTACCCTCGGAACACTCCGAGGGGTAAATCCTTCTTGCTGGTCTGCCACGTGCCTTGTCTCCTAGACAAATTGAAAAACATGTGTCAGGCCTTCGCTGAAATGGAAATGCTATTGATATTTTCTTGGAATCCCAGTAGTTTCTGGCTTTGTCCCCTCCTTGACAATGAGGATTTACTTGGTTTCACACACAGAGCTGTAGTCACAACAGGGTTTTTGGATGTTAGTCTAATTCCTGGGATGCTCTGCCAACACTTGCTCTGGTGTAAACAGGGATAAAATAATTGTAATCACAGCAAACACATTCTGAACAAAATGTTCTATTTAAAAGCTACAGTTACAGGCAAAAAGACATTGGATTAGGAAAAGTAAAGCTCATGGCAAAAGGAGACTCAAAAAAAGCGGGCAGATAATGAGATGGGCAGTTTGAAGGATCATTTGGAGGACTAAAAATTTGAAAATCTGTATTTGCAATCTTTGCTAAGGTATTAGAGAGAGAATTTGGGAAAAAATGTACATTCTATGTAATTTCTGTTCCTGACAGTAAACTATAGGAGGCAACACTTCTGTATCAACACGTGGAAGTCCGATTCATCCTTGTGGAGTGTGTTCAACACTCCATGTGCTGCACAGATGTTTCATGCTGAGATGCAACCACAGAGGAGGTTTGTCAGTTCAATGAATCAGTTCAAAACAAAGCTCTGAAGGCTGAACCTACTGCCATGGCCAAAACCCCAAGCCTAAGGAACCAGAAGACAAGTATTTTCAGTACAAGTGTTGGGAAGTGATTAAAGATCTTTTGTTAGTGAATGGTTTTTCCTCATTAACACTGTGTTTTATATTACAGGTGGGCAGGAGAGGAGGGGGTGGCCTGGAAAAGCCTTTCCACCTGGAACCTCACTATTTGCATCCAAAGAGCCATTTTCACCCTCTTTAATTAGCAATATAAACAGTCAACATCTGGTATTAATAATTCCTCCAAAGTAAACACCTGTAGCAAACACGGTTTGCTATTACAGCTACTGAGAAGTTAAATAACCAAGAAAACCTCCAGATCTTTGCCAACAGATTCACCCAAACATAAAATCCAAGTTGGAAGGATTCAGCTGCTTTTACTGGATGTGCAAAGGTGTTTCCGATACCAAAAACAAATTTAAAGCCCGTGTGCTCACACAGACTCTGATGAGAAATGGAATGTCTTACCTTCCAGAGATGACTTCGGGGGCTGCATAATTTGGGGAGCCACAGCTGGTGCGCAGAAATTCACCATCTGACATCATGTTGGACAGTCCTGCAAACAAGATGTTTATTAGATACTGGTTTTTGATCTGAAGGTCCCGCCACAGAGGATTCTGTCACAGAGAAGGAGAGGCAGGGAAGTAGAGTGGGATATTTGGAAGGGAGCTGTTGATATAATTTAGATAGACTCCTTTGAGCTGATTTGAAAATTATTACTGTTGTTGTTATTGTTGTTGCTGGGTTTATACTTTTTTTTCACATCCAACCAAGAAATATTCACTCCAGGCTAATTTTGCTCCTCTAAATTGCAAATCCCAGAGCACGGAGGACAAGAGACACATTTCATCCCAGAGCACTTACTTCACATGGGAATTGGGTGGGGCTGTGAAATGAGTAAATCTTCAGAAGGATTTACATTGCTAGGAAGGACTCACCAGGACAGAGTTGGTAGCCCGGGTATTTTAATGGGTTTCAATCCACAACGCCACTTAAAGACTCCTGTTACTGCTTGCTGTAGCTGAGGCCAAGAGCACATGGCCAAACAGAGGGAGAACACGCACGAAAATAAACACACACCGAATTAGCTGCACCGAGTCTGCCTCAAAAATAAATCAGGTAAATTTTACGTCGGGTGATTACACTAAAACACAGCAGAGGTCTACAAATTACATCGCTGCTCCATTCTCAGTGCCAGTACAGAAGCAGCCTGCAACAAGTAACGCCTGCTGCTGCAGGAAGGGCAGTGTTTGTGAGCGAGGGCTTCCCAGGGCTGCTGGCTGGGGCAGCAGGCTCGGGGTTTTGTGTGGCTGCTCCACGGCCACGCTCCAGCAGCGCCGGCTGCGCCTCTGGAATGCTGCTGGGGTCACATACCAAAATCTGCTATCTTTGCGTTCATGTGTGCATCCAGCAGCACGTTCTCTGGCTTCAGGTCCCTGTGCACAACCATGTGCCTGTGGCAGTAATCCACCGCAGAGAGGATCTGCTGGAAAAGGCGCCGAGCTTCTGCCTCCTCCACCTGTGGGAACAGCGAAGAGAACAGCCCTGCAGGGTGGTGTGCAAGCAGAGCTGGCAAGGGAAGGTTTGACTTAGCCAGGAGCCAAAAGCTCGCAGGGTGCAGAGAGAAAATCCCTGCGTGCCTGCGACCAGCAGCAGCAAATAAAGCAGATTTCTCACCCTCGCATTTTACAACGTGCCAGTGTTTGCAAATGATGCAGCCCAGAGATGAAAGGTGAGACCTCAATTTGGCTGAGCTGTTGACAAGTATTTAAAGGTGGCACCTATCAGAAAATGGCCTGCTGTCCCAATGGGACTGGTACAGATCCAGGCTGGACAAAACACCACAGAGGATGTTGCTGGGAGCAATTCCTCATGGACTTCCTCTGGAAGCAACAGGTGAAGCTGGAATACTGTGGTGATTTTAATTACCTGTGTAGCTATAAAGTTGTATGAGCCATATTAGAGAAACTATATTTAAAATTACTATTTTCAGTGATGAATTCCAAAAGACTGCCCTCATGAAAAACTGAGTTTATGAATGCAGAAGTTCAGAAAGGATCCAAATCAGCCACTGAAGAGATCTAGATGGATAAAATGCGTGAGAAATCAGAAATGTTCATAGAAAAGAAAACTGAGACAGCTCCATCGACCACAGCACTAATCTAACCCAATTTGCTCTAAGTGTATTCATTTTGTAGCACAGAGAGGGAATGTGTGATGGGCTGATCCTTCACCTGAAGCCTTATTCTGGATGTCCACTTCGGCCCATTTTCACCTCCTTGCCCTGCAACTGCTCCACAGGGCAGACACCAGTGATTTTCTCTGTAACCAAAATCTCCCATTTCACAGGCTCAACCCACGCCTCAGGTGATTTATACCCAGTGGGACTGCTGGAATTTGACAGTGTTGTTCAGATAAGCCACATCCTTGAAAAGTCTTCAAAGAACCTGACATGGAACCAAGAGGGGGGTCTGGGAGAGGTGAATGACTGGGGCAGAGACCACACTGAGTGGTCTTCCCCTCCCACGCCATAAATCTGCTGCTGAACCATGGGGCTTTGGACAGGCAACCCATAGCTAAAAATCACAAAAATAAGCCAGTTTTCCAAATATTTGCCCTAAGCAACACATTCCCTTGGATATTTTGGTTCGGGGATCGAAAATACGCCTGAGAAAAATCACACACAAGTTTCGTGCGAGCCGGGACGAGACACCCCAGATGGGGTTGCTGTGAAGCAACTTCTATTTCGGGCCTTAACCTTAACTGTGCTCCCTGGAGCAGTCATTTTGCTCCTGAACACCATCCTCTTCCCACACAAGTGCCTGGGCTGACTCGGGACTGGCACTTACACGTCCGTGCTTACAGATGTAATCAAACAATTCCCCACCGGACACGTATTCCATGACCATGAAGAAGTCTGTTGGTGTGCTGATGACCTGGTACCTTCAAAAAACACAAGCAGATTTAGAAAAAATACGTAATTAAGAACAGGGAAAGGCTTTTAAACAGATTATTAATTCCACATTAACACTTCGAGTAAGAATTTGTTTGGATCTTGCATTTGTAACTGCTTTCCACGTCTGAAAACCCGTCTCTAGTTTCCAGTATAATCTTTCACTTGTCTGTGAAAGGACCTCTTTTCTAGACCTATGATCTTCCTCCCACCCTTTAAATAATCCTCTGAAATATCTGCCAGGCAATCTTATCATATTTAGGACTGCCCTGACTTTCAAATTTCCATTTTGGGTAAGATCTGCAACAGCAGCTTTGGAAACGAATGCTTGGTTAGCTGGGGGCAAGGAGAGGGTACATCTGGTTTCCCTCAGATCAAGAGAAACGAAGATAAAGAACTCCAGACACTAGAGAGAGCTTCCTCTGGACAGGTACAGAAACAAAAAGGAGGCCCCCTAAAGTAATTTTTCAAATATTAAATCCCCCTATATTGTAAAATGGGGGGAAAACCCCAGAGTATCACCTTCAACCTACAGAGTTATTCTCCATTTTCCTTCAAAATGATCCCTGACTGCTGCAAAGGCATTCCAGTGTCCCAGTTGGAATAAACTGCCAGTGATCAGCTGAGGTCAATGCAGCCCCAGGAATTCACAGCAGCACCAGCTGGGACCTCACTCTCTTTTATTTCAGATTCATTGTTTTGTTGTTGTTTGCTTCTTCTTCTTTTTTTTTTTCTTTTGTTTTGCAGATTAATTTCTTGAATTTTTGCAGCTGGGTTGTAATTTGAAACAAAGAGATTTCAGCAATTTTCAGAGGTTGGCAAGGGAACGTGGGATAGTCCCACAAAGATCAATAGCATCAACCTCATTTTTCTGCAGAGCTTTGGACCCGGACATCTCAGTTACTGTTAACTGCCTCAGTTTTTCTTTGATATACGTTTAAAAACTTATTGAAGGAGGTTTGTGCGCCCCAGTCTCCTCACATCTTTATCACTGTATTTCATGAATGCAACATGTACCACAGGACACAGATACTGTCAAACTGGATTTAACTTTAATTGCTTTAACAAACGTGTGAACAGGATTTGACTTGCAGGATGCTGGGCACACAGCTGAGGAGCCTTGCTGGCGCTTTTTTCATGAAATAATACCAATCTGTTCTCCAATAAACCCATGGAACTGTGAAGTTACTCTAAAGTCAACAGTTGCTGCATGGTTAGTTATTTAACTGTAGAGAGAATTTGTTTTCCCTTGCCTCTAAGTCCCAGGTATTTGCTATATCTCATGCCAGCTTTAAGGCTGACCTAAATGTCAACTTACCCTTGCAGTTACCATTCAACAGCTTTCTTTTATAGGAATGCCAAAGATATTATCGAGTGCCTCATTAATGTGGGCTGGCTGCACAAACTGGGGATTGAGCAGGAACCCCAGAGGCTGCAGTGCAGGTGCTGATTTACGACCCAAACTCAGGTTCATCAAAGTGGCGGCTTTCAAAACTTATGTCTGAATAATAAATTTCGGGGGAAAAAATGTTCTTTTAAGCTCCGGATAATCAGTCCATTAAGACATAAATCCTATTGACTGGAGGCCAAGGTTTCGCTCTCAGAGCCTGACCACGCTGCAATTCATGGAATCACAGAATGGTTTGGGTTGGAAGGGACATTAAAGTCCATCCAGTTCCAACCCCTGCCATGGGCAGGGACACCTTCCACTATCCCAGGTTGCTCCAAGCCCCGTCCAACCTGGCCTGGGACACTTTCAAGGATGGGGCAGCCACAGCTTCTCTGGAAAACCTGTGCCAGTGGATGCTCCACCGCACAAAAACTTGACCAAACACATTTTTTACTGCTCTCATCCATCTCCTGAAACCCAGCTAACTGTGTACGAGAGCTCTTTGTGCACAGAGGAGCAGCTGGACACGTGGCAGGGAGGGTACTCACAGTTTGATAATGTGAGGGTGCCGGAAGAGCTTCAGGTTTTGAATTTCTCGTTTGATCTTCCCCACCACATCCAGGCTGCGGATTTTCTGCCTGTTCAGTATTTTTACTGCTACTTTGTGCCCCGTCAGCTGGTGTTCACCAACTATTGGAGAGAGAGAGCGCATTGCAAAGTCACTAAACAGTGCAGCAGGACTCACACAAGCAGTTTAGGACACGATAAGCAAAAAGCCACTTCTGAAGGGAAAAAAGCAAAAGATGAGGGTGTGAAGTACTTTACAATCTTTGCCTCTTCACTGTTTTCCCAGTGGAGTCATAGAAGGCAGAAGAGAGGGGACTTATCTGCCAAAACCACTCCACTAAATAAAACAAAGTGATTTGCTGGAGGAGGTCATACCCCGAGCTAATTTGCAAGGATTTATAGCATGTAAAAGCTAGATTAATCAGAAACAGATCTATTTAAATGGCAGAGGAGAATCTCCACCATAACACACTGGTTGACAGAATCCCTCATAAACCCAGCTTTAAAACTAGACCATCACACTTGTTTTTTTAAAAAATGGTATAGGGATTTTCCCTGCCCAAAATAGGACAGCGGGATTTGCATTACTAAAATGAATTTCTATTTATACTTCCTCCAGCATGCTTCTTGCTTTGATGACAAGCTGCAGGAACACTGCTGGACTGCAGGAGCAAATTCTGCTTTTAGGAAGGATGCAAACTTCAATATGAGGGTTTTTTAAAATGCACTTGGTGCATTGAGATGCTGATGTTTGTCTCCTGTGTTCAGGGAAAAACCATAACCACAGCCTGGGAGCAGCCCCACTGTCACTGGGGGAAATTGTACTTAATGATGTGAAACGAATTCAGCGTGGGATCCATTTGTTATCAATAAACAGACCACACAAAAAATAAAAAGCTCCCAGGGAAGCAAGATTTGTATTGAAGTTGAGGGCAGAAACTGCTTGAAAACCGGGTGTTTACAGCCAAAAAGGGTTCTCAGACCGTGAGCTGCCCCTTCTCAGTGTTTTCTGATGTGACATTCAGCAGGGTGACACACGGATCGTTTCCTAAAGCCCGCATGCAGAAACCTGCTTACATTAAACATTCGTGCTCTCTAATTAGGAACGTCGCCCTTCCCATAATAACACACGGTGCAGGGAGTTAATTATTGCGAGCAAACCTAGTTATTACATTATTAGAGCCTGTAATTTGGGCAGCCCTAATGAGCTGATCAGAAGCACCCGGGGTAAGCAGGAGGCGTGAGAAGGGCAGGGCAGCAGCACCCAGGGCACGCCAGGTCACTATTATTAGCCACCAGATAAGACCTGCCAAAGATTCTTTCCTCAATAAGAGCATCCTAAAAATAAAACACTTTACTGCCCTTGAAAATTAAAGCACCACTTTGAATGTCCATTTTATTCCTCGTAATACTTAAAACTACTGGATGATGGAATGAAAATAAACTCGGCTTTGCGGCAGAGATGCAATTCAGGGATTAGCAGAGCGCTGGAGGAAGCAGATAATTCCTCTTGTGCAGTGCAAGGAGAGTGCTGTAAATCGTCCAGGGAGGCATTTTCCCTGGTGAATCTCTGGGGAGAGGAGAGCAGGGCAGTGCTGCAGGGAGGTAAAGCGAAGTTTTTTCACTGAACCAGGAGTGATTTCTGCCACCCTTTGTTTGAGGACAACACTTTCTGGCCTCGCCTCAGCATATGCTTTGAAAAATTTTTATTATACACTTGGGTGGGAAAAAAAATATGGCCATGCCCAGAATGAATAATTATTGTTTTTAATACTATTGCCAAATAGTTCATCCCCTTTCCCATCCGTGACAAACAATGTGTAACTCTGCAAAGGTTTGCTAGCACAAACACATTAATAATTAAAAATAAACAGCCTATTTTGTAATCCATCTTCTGCTTACAGTAAGCATTAGATACAGAGATATTATTGTTTCTGTCCCCAGGGACTTGTTAAGCCTCCTTGAACTCAGTGAGAGAGAGACCAAGAGGGAACACAATTTCCTATGTGGTGGGAGACTTTAAAGCCTTTTTAGGGTTCTGTGTAGGGTTCTCTGTCTCTTTGAGACGGGCAGTAAGGACAACCCTCCCTCTGCTCACAGAGTCGCCGTCTCTGACCCCCAGGATCATCCCAGAAGTGAGAAGCAGGCCCCCTGTCTCCCAGAGGCATGGAAGAGGATCCTCACCGCAAGGGCGGGCAGTGGTGGCCTTGGCTGGCGGTGAGGACACCTCCTCCTCCCTTCTCACTGCCTCCCCAGACTAAAAAAGTGGAAAGAAGACTCTTCTCATCTACTTATTTTTATAAGAGAAAAAAAATGAGGAGGAATAGTGATTACGGCACCACGAGCACAGATAATAATTAAAACCCCTTGACAGCATGGGTTTTTACATCACTTTTTTTATCCTACCAGCTCAGGCAGCACAAGCAGTTAACATTTTTGCAAATGCTTCAGGGCAGTGCAGAAGCTTATAGAGGGGTGAGGAAACTCCTTTCCTATCAGCTCTGCTGGGCCTTATCACAGCCCAAAGTTAAAAATGAAATCCATCCAAAGCATATATTTAGCAATGCTGTATTAATTCTGCCCCAGTGGCACTCGCTTGTGTTTTGTATCAGCCTTGCCCCCTCCTTTGTCTGCTCAGCCTCCTTTAGTCTCTCTTCCCTCTGACACAAAGTTTGTCTTTCAGCAGCAGTGCCACAGTGCCTGGGAAAAATGGGATCTGATCCCGACTGGAGCCCGTGGAGGTGCCATCACAACCAACATAAACACAACCCAAGCACTGCCAGCCCCTGAGGGACCACAAATCCGGCACTTCGGTGGGAAAGAAGCCACCAAGGCCCCCAGGGATGCCGTGGGTGGCATCACATGGAAAAAATATTTGGGTTATTCTGCTGGATTTTGACTGAAGCTCTCCAGGCTGCTCCTCACTGTGTGAGGGCTGTGGTCACAGGAGAGCTTTTGGGGACCCACAGGGTGGGGCGTGCCTGTGGCAAACACAACTTGTCGAATCCGTTCTTGCCAGCCCCCAGGGAAGGAGATGCCACCCCCTTCCTCCAAGGCTTTGCTAAACTCCAAATCCAAGATCTTCTCCACAGTTCTAGTTCTGCAAATTATTCTTATCTTTGGACCGGAGGACAGGGAAAATAACCGTATTCGGTAAAAATGCTGTGTGGTAACTTCAAGCCTGGACACGACACCTCCTATCCATCCACCACGTCAGCTCCTGCCACCTTCCTCTCTTCCTACAGATGTTGTGTCCTCATCACCATTTCCAGATGGGATTTCGGTATTATCACCAAAATCCTGCCCTCATCTGCCAGCCTATTTGCCCCCCTCTGTGCCCTGTGTGCGCTTTCTGTAAATGAGATCAAGAAACTGAATGGGCTTAAACCAAAAGAGTTTCTTGCAGTCTTCAGTCACTTTTCAGGAAGAGCAGTTCCCTGATCCCGCAGCGAGTCAGGGACTTTTTCTGCCATGTCTCTGCCTTCTGATGGCTCAAAATGACTACTCAGCTCCAGCCACGAGTTCAAGTTCGTACCCCCGTCACTAAATCCTACCTTTCATTGCCATTTTCTTATTTCCTTAATAACAATAATCCTGAACAACTGTAAACTACGATTTCTTAACTTTGAGGAGTAAGGCAGGAAAAAGTGCCAAAACCAAAACCTTGTGCAAGGCAGAGTTTGAAGAAAACACATCAGCAACAAGAAATGTCACTGATGGCACCTGACTTCTCCCTGAAAAAGCAATTATTATACCCAACATACAGTGCTTGAATCAATTGACAGAAATCTCTTTACTTTTCTCATGTGAATACAAGTTTTTCTAAAGCCCAATCGATTAAAACGCTGTAATTCTGTACAAATGGAAGATTCCATTTCTTCATTTCGGTTCCCAGTCTCAAGAACAAACTTCACCTGTCAGTTGCAGGCAAAATATTAAGGAAAAAAAAACCATATAAAGGGTACTACTCACCTATAAAGGATTTTGAGGAAATCTCTTTTATGTTATTTGAAATATTTCTTTGGAAAATGTCCATTTTTACCAAAGTCAGGTCATAGGTGGGGTAGGGGGTATTCCTGCTAGTTAAGGAAAAAAAGGCTATTGTTGGCAGGTTTAAATTGGTCTGCAAGGAAAAAAACCTGCCTTTGGAGCAGCTTTTGAGGTCTGCTAGTACACATGAGCTATTTAAATGGTCCTTACTGTTAGAAGTATTTATTCTGATAATTCTTTAGACAGTAAATCTGTGGTTTGGGATTAAACACAGCAATATATTTTTAGGGGCGTGATTAATGGTCACAGGTGGACTTAGTGGTTGTGGTGGTTTCCTTCATCTGCTGTCAATTTGGGTTTATTTTAAAGCTCCAGGTGCTGAGGGCAGGCACAGCACCCCTCTGCCCGGCCATGTCCCAAGGGGGTGTGGGGACACTGAGTGGGCAGTTGCTCCCTCAGCTCAAGCTAAACTCATTTCCTGCTGGGAAACACAGCTTAGACACTGAATTTTGTAGGGCTTTTTGGTTTTCTAGTATGTTGTTTAAAAAATGAAATTCACACATAATGGCAGAATTCACAGGAAAAAGAAATACAAATATTTGCAAACCTCGCGGCCAGGTAAAGCAAAGCTGGTGCCTTCAGGATGTGAGTTGGCTGCTCTGGCATGACTGGCCAAGGAACCCCTGTGTGGAGCCCCAGCCTGACACAATCCCCCTCATCCCGCAATCCTGGAACAGTTTGGGTTGGAAGAGACCTTAAACGTCATCCCATTCCACCCCCTGCCATGAACAGGCACCCCTTCCACTACCCCAGGGTGCTCCAAGCTCCATCCCACCCGGCCCTGAACACTTCCAGGGATTGGGGCAGCCACAGCTTCTCTGGGCACCCTGTGCCAGGACCTCCCCCCCCTCACCGGGAAGAATTTTCTTTCCCATATTTCATCTAACCCTGCCCTGTGTCAGTGTGAAGCCATTCCCCCTCGCCCCACCACTCCACGCCCTGCCAGAAGTCCCCCTCCAGCTGTCCTGCCGCCCCTTTAGGCACTGGAAGGTGCTCTGAGGTCGCTCCGGAGCCCTCCCTTCTCCAGGTGAACNGGGCCTCCCCGCCCTCACCGGGAAGAATTTTCTTTCCCATATTTCATCTAACCCTGCCCTGTGTCAGTGTGAAGCCATTCCCCCTCGCCCCACCACTCCACGCCCTGCCAGAAGTCCCCCTCCAGCTGTCCTGCCGCCCCTTTAGGCACTGGAAGGTGCTCTGAGGTCGCTCCGGAGCCCTCCCTTCTCCAGGTGAACCCGCAGCTCGCCCATCCCTGCCCGCCCCG
>WEIT01007329.1:89606-114857 GCA_013389985.1 Dryoscopus gambensis
CTATGCCATGCACCTGCCGGGGGTGACGCCCTCCCCGAGTGACACTGATCCGGGGTGTATTCTCTACTGCCATGTACCTGCCGGGAGTGACACCCTTCCCGAGTGACACTGTTCGGGGTTATGTTCTCTATTTCCACTCACCTGCCGGGGGTGACGCCCTCCCCGAGTGACACTGATCCGGGGTGTATTCTCTACTGCCATGCACCTGCCAGGGGCAACACCCTTCCCGAGTGACAGTGTTCGGAGGGCACATTCTCTATTTCCATGCACCTGCCTGCGGGTGAGAGCCTCCTCTGGTGGCACTGTCCTCGGGGTACACTCTCCCTGCCTCCAGTGATATCCTCCTTGGGATGGTGCCACCCTTAGGCTCTGCCCTCCTTTCGGGGTACACCTGTCTGATGTGGGGACACGGCCCTCAGAGCACACCCTCCTTTTGGGGCACCCTCCTTGTGGTGTGCCTGGCTTGGTGGGGCACACGTCAGAGGGGTGCTGGTGGCACCCTCCTTGGAGTGACAGCCACCCGAGGGTCACACTCTGCTTGAGGTGCACCCTTCCCTGCCTGTGAGGGATGTCCCACCTGCCCAGGGATGCACCCATCAGAGGGTGGCACTGTCCTTGGGACACTGCCCTGCTTTTGATGCTGCTTCCTTGGGCTGATCCCTCCTTTCGGTGACACTGTTCACCAGCCAGGGGAGTTGCTTTTGGCACAAAGAGCACATGCCCACAGGAGGGACGCTGGGCAGAAGAGGCAGGGCCCCAAATGCACCCTCTGAGGCCCCGCTGTGCCTCGGGGCTGGGGTACAAGGTGCACTCAATGGACAGTTTCAGCCAGAATTCCAAAAGATTTCATAGCGAAAGCAGGATGTTCTCCCTCATCTCCTAAGCAGAATATAAACTTTGTCTGGACCACATGAATTGTTCACATAAAAAAAGAAGAATGGATGCTCATGCCAAACAAGTAGCACGGTTGAGCACCGAAATTGGCACCTAGCACGTCTGAAAAGTGGTCCTGCCACGTTTTAATAGTGTCAATTTGTAGCTCTTTGTTTCTCGTTCAGCTGCGCGAAGTAGCAGAAGGCAGTCACAAATGCAATCTGCGCTCCGAGGTAATAAAGAGCTGCTCGTGAAGCTGGAACTGTGTGTGTAAACACAAGGTCCCTGATAAAATAATGAACAGCCTATGCAACTGTGCTATCATAAATAATAAAATGGCAACTTAATTCAAGAATAACAAGCTAGGGGTAGTACAGGAAGGTTGCTGCAACACAAAACCGTTTGTAGTACAGTGAAACCATCTCTGTTCAACCAGAACAACTGATGTACGTGAAGGCATAAGAGAAACAGCGTTTACAAACAGTAAACTTTGGATAAGACAGCAAAGCTACAACCTCCTGGAATGCCTGAGAAAGCTCTGCCTTCTTCAGGCATCTGCAAAGTTGTCAGCCCATGCAAGCCTTTACCCTGCAAGCTCTGGGCAGCTCTGCTCTGTCTTTGGGGTTTGTTTGATCTCCCCTTCCAGTCCTGGCAAGCCCCAGTTTTGCCTGAATGAAACACCACACAAAGAGGTGTGAACTCGAGTGGTGTTTGTTTAATGGTTAAACTAATATGTTTAACAGGAGCTGCTGTACGGAGATGCACCCTTTTGCTGTCCTGCTCGTTTCCTGAAAGCTGGTCACTAAATCTCAGAGCAAGCTGATGTCATGAGTGTTTCCACTGCCTGCTGACACGCAGGAGCTGTCTACTAGAGACATCAAATCAATATTAATCAGGTTTTTAACTTACAGCATAAATTTGGTGGGGGAGGGGCTTAAGGTTTACAGGAGAGTCACAGAAAGCCCTTTTCTTGGCAGCAGGGATGTCCCCAGGTGGGGGAGTGCCTTCCACCCTCCCCACTGTTGGTGAGAGCAGAGCCTGGGATGCTCCTGGAAAGCAGTGCCAGGGCTCAGGCTTGAGAATGTTTACTTGATTTCCCTCTGGTTTTTAGGAACACACATATATGTGTGTCTATCTATGTCATGGGTACCTCATTTGCAGACACGGGGGAAGAGAGCTGTGCTGGCAGGCAGGAGCTGAAGGGTCTCGAGGAAAAGGCTGGGTGGGGCGTGTTGCTAGGAGATGCAGACTCCAGTGTCTGGCAAAGTGGCGTTTTTATTTTTGGTGCAGATCACACAAAATGAAGCAGGGTAGAAATCTCTTCTCCCCGCTTACATTCATCTCGGAACGATCTGTTTTGTGTAGTAGCATTGCAGCTTATTTAAAACACAAATCAAATGTAGACTGTGTGTTTTTCAGTCCAGCTGGAGGCTGGGTGTTTGCAATCTCCAAGAATTTTTTCTTTTTCTATTTCCTTTTTCCCCGCTCATTGAGAAATCCCTTGCCTGAGCAGCAGGACATACGTCTCTCTTTAGGGGAGGGCATCCTCACACGCCTCTGGTTCCTTTGTGGCCAGCTGCCCCTTGATTTTTCAGACACTGCGAGTTAGCAGTCGTTTTTTCTGGGTTTGGGCTTATTAAATACATCCTGCCAGGGCTTGTTCTCTCCTGCTTTGCTGCCTGGGCCTCTTGTTACACCCCAGTGCCAGCCAGGACCCCCCCATCTGAGCTGGCTGTACATCCACCCTCCTCACAGGCAGGGACTGTGCGATGGCACGGGGAAAGCTGCCATGGAATACCTTCACTCTCCTTGGGAATTTCATCCCTGTAAATCCCAGGGATGGATTTACAAGAGAAATTCAGTCTGAATGCTACAACGTGGAATATTTTCGCACCCTTTTGCGGGATGCAGGAGTCCTGGGCAGAAACACAGGTCCCTCGCAGCTCCCACAGAGGCTTTGCCACGTGCTCACGTTTTTCTGGTGCTCCTCTCAGGCACCGAGCTGCCTTCACTGGGTATTCAAGGGGATTATTTTGGAAATGTGGGGCTAGGCAGCAGGATGCCAAAGGGCTGGGAGGGCATCAAGGAAAAGCTGGGTGCTGTCTGTTGCCATACTGGCTTCAGTCACCGTGGTGAACCTAGAGAAGGGTTTGCAGCTGAACATCTCAAGTTGTGTCTGGCCTCCCGCCTCAGCACCCTGCCCCTTTCACCACATTTGGGTGCTGTATTTTTCCAGTTCAATGTGACCAAAAAAATGCCAGGGATGTTGTGCATCTGTTAATACAAAAGCTCAACTTCTGGGGTGTGCTATCCAACCCTTGTAAGTGCCCTAAATCTGTGGATTTTCAGCAGGATTTGCATTCCCAGTCTGGTTTGGGAGGAGACAGTTAATGAGGTAATGCAGCAGCGGGTAAACCGTGACATGTGAAATGGGTTTTTTGAAATGCTGGAGAAACTGCATGCATCAGAGGCAGCTTATGCACATTAGATTTGTAACCAAGCAATTCCCATTTATATTACGTAAGTGATGTCATTTATCAAACCCCACGGAGCGGCCAAGAGCAGATGTTGAACCATTTGTGCTACAGTGTTAGAAATTAATTTTTGTGGAGGTTATTAAAATTACTAGTTATTCAAATACAATCTTGTGAGCGTAATATAATGGAACAACAAGCAGTATTATTCCAAAAATGTGATGGGTGTGGGTCCAGAGGGTATTACGGCCTCTTGCTGGTATTGGGTGAAAATCTGCGAGGCAATATGTGATGCTCAGGTGGGTATGTGAGCTGAAAACTCTGAATGAGAGCGGGGAAGGAGTGTCGTATTCCTCACGTTGAAAATAGAACATTTTTAGCATGCACATGATAAACATCCATTTCGTGAGGAGGGTGCTGAGGAGAGACTGCCTGCCTGTGCAAGCACAACACTAACCAGCACCTAGAGAAGGACATTATTTCTGAGAGGATTACTCCTACATGAGAATGAGACTTCTGGATTAGATTTTATTAAGGGCACAAATGAGTAATTGGATTCCTCAACCCAATAGAATTTAGCAGTAATGAATTCCTGTTATCTTTTTATATGCTCTGTGATTAGTGTGATGGTTTGGTTGGGGGGTTATTTTTAAAGCAGATAGTTGTGGTTGAACTCTATGATCCTAGAGGTCTTTTCCAACCTTAACAATTCTATGATTCTCTATGCACTAGTCCTTTTTGTGCAGTCATGGAATCAATCTTTTAGGCTTTGTCCACAAATATGAAGCCAAATATAGGTGTGAGGTGAGCTACATGGAAAGGTCAGGGTGTATTCTTTTATTTTCATGTAGTCTTACTCTCCTTTTCTTTACAAGTTGTGCACAGTACAGCTCCTGCAGAAACTTTGTAGCCTCAGCAGCAAATCCAGAAGACAACTTGTAGCAGGGTGAAGGCAAAATGAGTGACTCTGTGAGCTGCTTGTAGCATTTTTTTCAGTGCCTTGCCAAGTATGCTTTCTTTGAGGGCATAATCGGTGAGATAATCCCAGCTCCACTGGGAGAGCTCTTGCTGGTGAGGAGGAGTTTGAGGTTCATCTTCACCCTTCGCTTTGTACCCATGAGCATCTATTCCAGGGACAGACTGAGGAAGAGTTTAGGCTTTGGTCTGCTGCCTGTGCATACATCCAGCCTTTTCTGCCCTTGATATGAAATGCTGTTTAAAGGTCCGTGACCTTGCAGCCTCAGTCTGGTGTTTCCTTGCCCTGTCTGAAGAGTTTTCTGCATCAGAGCACTGCAGCAAACAGGGAGGAACAGCATCGTCTCCACATCCACAATGGTCGGGACAAGAAGAGGGCTAAAATTAAACCACACGCAGACGGCACGAAAGGAAGAAATACTTGAAGTGAGGCTTACTGAAGTGTCAGAATCTGTTACTTGGACGGGGCTGTGGAGTGCAGATGTTCCTGCCTGGGGTGGAGGGATGCTGCGAGCTCAGTCCCTGCACGTCCAGTGCCTGGTTCGTGTCTCAGCCAGGACCTCAGGATTTGGGTTCAGCCCCTGTGGGATGCTGGGCAGGCTGTCAAGGGTTACATGCAGTTAAGGGTTGGAGTGCCCAAAGTAGGAGAGATGGAGCTGAGCTGAAGCCGAAAAATCCCCATCCAAACCTTCCACTCGGCTGCTGCCAAGCCCTAATCTTTAAGTGGCTTTTATTTTATTTTTGCTTTCAAGCTCCCCACCTGGGAATCTGCCAAAAGTTAGACCTCTCTTATTAACCCAAACTGCTCCACTTTTGACAGGGCTGAGCTGTGAAGTCACTAAGCCCAGAACACCCCTTGGAGCTGATATTCCCGTGCATCTTAGGAGCATCTTTAGTGCCTTGTGGTACCTGCAGTTCAGGACAAAGCTTTACCCGGGGGAAATAAGGAGTTTTAGTTCCCATTTCCAGTTGTGTCAACATATCACCTTCAATCACCATTTTTAAAATAAACCTAGGTATTATATTATTTTTATTTAGCCCTCAATCTGTCTGTGTTTCAGTTCCCCATCCTCGTAACTCATTCCTTCTCCCCGCCCATGTCTGAGAGGGCATTTTTAGGCTGGAAACTCCCAGACCTGCTCTGAAAAATGTCTGTATTTATGGCAGGGCATTACACTCGGTGGCAGGCTGTGAGTATGATGGGTTGGCTGTACCTTTGACAGATTTGTCCCCGCTGTTGTCCCTGGGCCGGGCTGTAGCACATAGTCCTGTTTGTGTGTGTGTTTTTAATAACCGTGCTGTTTTGACTGAAATGCCTCTCTCTCCCTGGCCCTGGCACTCTCAGGGAATCGCTCTCGCCCTCTCTCATCACAGTGGCAAACTGAGAAAGGTTTCCTTTAGTCAGCTGGGGGAGAGGAGGAGGATTTATGAATCGGAGAAACACATTCCTGATGCGGAATAGGCACATTCCCCCTTCCCCCCCAGCTGCCCCCCGCTCAATAAAAGCACCATTTGTGTGGCAAATAGCCAAGGGTTTTATGAATACAGCACTTACTTTCTCCAGCTGCTAGAAACCTTTCTCAAATATGAATTAAAATTAAAAGCCTTGCTAGACACTTTTAGCGCTCATAATTCTGCTATTTTTGGTCTGCGGTGGGGAGTTCTTGCATCAGAAATCTTGGTTGGAGAGGCTTGAGTAGCTTCTTTCAAATATTATTAAATTGAAAAAAAATCTGGAAGATGTACGACTTCAAATAATCTCCCACATTATAAGGATCATCAGGAACTCGATGTGATTATGTCCCTAGATTTGATGCTTCCCTCTCTGTTATGGCTGTGAAATTCTGTCTCTGATATTTTATGGAGGCTTCCCCTTCCTTCAGAAGCCACTGGGGTGAGTTCTTGAGGAACTGGTCCAGTTGAGATTAAGTATTTTTAATAAATCATCTACTGGGGAAAAAGATTGAGAGGATTCCGTGCATAGGAATATCTCACAGGTTTTAAGAAAAGCATTTTAGATTCCATCATGGGAATGAGTTTTGGTGGGAGACGTGCCACAGTAGCATTAGCAAGATGGTTGATTAAAAATCAAATTAAAAATCCATTTCTGCCAGCAGAAGTTTCTCCCCCTCCCCCTCCCCCTCTGAATTTACTTTTGAGGGAGCAGCCTGAGTAACTTTGGATATCCACAGTCAGAGACAGAGGGATCACCTTCCAGGAGGGAAGGGGCTCACACTGTGGCCATGGGCTGATCAGGGCCTTCCCAAACATTTTGTGCATCTGTATTCCAGCCACGTGACAGCCAGCAAGGCAAGGAAAGAAGTCCGGACAAATGTAAAATCTCACTCACTCAGATTTTGAACATGAATCAAGAGAATGTGTCTGGGGAGAGGAATCGAGCTCTGTGTAGGCTGCAGTGGCATGAAGATGGAGTGGGTGTAAGTTGCAGACATTCACTGAATGGTCTCTCATATATTCCTAGACCTGTGCACAGCAAGGAGAGGTGGAACTGAGAGCAAATCTTGCCATATGAATTAGGATGGCCTGGCAACAGGATGCCTCGATTTGTTTGCAAGAGAAGTAGAGATTTTCCACTTCTTTTGCATCAGCCTGAATCCCAGCCAGATCAGGGATAAATTGCAGAGCCTCCTAGACATGGAAAATTAGCCAAAAGGGCCATCAATGCCTTTGCATCGGGATGTACACTCAGAAATTCCAAATTTTGTTGACTGCTAGGAAAAGTGTGTGCTCCCCTCATTGCACATCAACCCTGGCAGGACCATCTTTGAGGAGGAGAAGTTCCATGTCTGTAATGGTCCTGCAAAGGCTGCCACAAAACAGATTTTGATTCCCTGACTGGCATTTCAGTGTGGCTCTGAGCTGGAGGCTCATCCAAGGCTGCAGCAGCATCGTCTATGTGGGTCACCGAGCTCGGCACGGCCGCAGTGGGGAACGTGTGAGAGCTGCCGCACTCATTTGGAGAGGAGCCTTAATTATCCAGAAGCTCTGATGAGAAATAATTGCTAAAGGCTGTAGCACAAGCTGCCATTGTCCAAGAAGTTGTTGGCCCTCAGCTGCTCCGCGGGAATTTTGTGCACCCAGGCTTTCCCTGGCGTCAATGGAGCCTGGAATTCCTGTGCTTCCAGAGGGAGGTGAGACCTCTTCCATGGGCAGCGATGATCCGTCAGCTAAAGTTTGGGAACACTTCACAGCACAGCAACCTGACCTGCACAAAACCCTCTAAAATGTGTGTGCAAACACCAGCTTGCAAAATCCCTAAGGGAAATTCCCCTCCAACCCGTGTGTCCCACTGCCATGGAAAAATCATGAAGAGTTAGGGCCAAAGGGCCAAAGTCTCGTCACCAAAAGGACGTTACTCTTATTTTACCAATCAGAAGATAAACCACAAACCACACACATGAAAGGGTGTCTTCCCTGTTTCCCAGGCTTCCGAGTTAACCTCTATCTGATGCTTTCTTTACTATCTCAGCAGTATATAGGGAAAATAAACTGAAATTTAACCATCCATGTTAGAAACAAACAACTCAAAACCTCTTCCATGAGAAAAAACAATCTTTTGTCCCTATTTTGTGTTCCTAGGCAGCAGCCTCATGACACCCTAACTGGATGTGTGCAGCAGTAGTGCTAGATAGTCAGGGATATCGTATTTTGCTGTGTTGTGTGTTTGTGCATCAGTTTAATTTTACAGTCTCACTATGGCTGCTCTTATAAGCAGGGATATCATTTTACTTGTGTCCTGTTACAAGTTTGTGCGTTAGGATAATTTTCCACTTTTTTTTTCCAATGCCTGCTGAATGCAGTTGGCTTTTCCCACGGACTTCAGCGTATGCTGTGTCAGGAATTTACTGATTGATTTGAGAAATTCTGTATTGGAATAATCCTGCAAATGTTTTCTAACCAGCTCATGTGATACCAGACATCATCCTACAGTAGCATTTTTGGCCCGTTCTCGTGCCTTGTGTAAATGAAAGCGATTTTCACAGCTGGCCTTCCCATCAGTTGCTCCCTCTGCCTCGAGATTAGATCTCCTAATCTGGTTTTATCATCTCTGTCAGTCAGCCATCCTGGTTTAATCCCTCCTGCTCTGCTAAGGCCATGGAATGCTTCCAGCCTGGGGATGCCCTCTGGGATGGGAGCCTTGGGGCTGGTGTGGCCGTGGGAGCCGTGCTCGCATCCTCTGCAGAAGTCTTTGGAGATCTGCTCTCAGATGAGAATCTTCATTTTTCGCAGCCCACTTGAGTAGAAATCAAAATGTTTTTGCCAAATTTGCTGGGCCGGGAGGGAAAATCTGGAAGGCGCAGATGTAGGTGGAATCTCGTGGACTTCCCCTGAGAGCCCTACACCAGCACGCATCACTGTGCAGGAATTGCAGTGACAAAGCTTAATTAGTACAAAACGAGGCCTCGCTGGGTCCCTCAGTGACATATCTGGACCAGGCTGGGGTGTGTAACGAGTAGGAAACAACAGATGACTTTGGGTCTTGTAAGTCTGCGCATAGAAATGGAGCCCTGCTGTGCTCCCCAAACATCTGAGCCGCACATGTTCAGCGAAGGTGCTTGGGATCTGGCTCTTATCTCTGCATGGGAGGAGTGGGAGATAAATCTGAAGGGTTTTCCAGACAAAAGGAACTCATCGAGTAATACTGAAAGCAGACGGCGCAGAGCCAGGCTCGGATTTGGCCCTTGTTTGAGAGGACTGGAAAGAAACTGTGGCCAAGGATCAGCTGGAAAACCATTTAACCCTCCTTGAGACTGAACAGCAGCTTTGCTGAGAAAGTCTGATCTGGAATACAAGCATGAGAAAAATAAAGAGAGCCATGACTGATAGAGTGATTGACAGCATGTCTTGTAGGACAACCTACAATCTGCAAACCTGGGTGCTGAAGGTTATCCCATGTGTGATCACGAGCTCTGATCAGGTACAGCTGTAGAATAGGAGACGTTATAGTGGAAAAAATGCTGCTTCTGATCCTTTTCACCTCTTCTGATGTGCCTTTTCCTTGCCCTGCCCGCATCTCGAATTCTGGTTTAGGGATTAAATTTGTTAGGGCAAGTAGAATCAGAGGGATTAGCTGAACAAATTAATGCATCCTAACACTGAGGGGTTTTTATTTGCAGAATTCCTCATTGTTTGTTGCATCTCAGTCACCTGTCCTCCAGCTCATGCTCTACATCCCCTTGACCATATTTGCTGTGAGTCTTTATTCTCAGTTTATAAACTGTCCAGTCTGACTCTTTTCTTTCATTTTTTTTTCTTTTTTTGAGCTGCCCTGCTCCTCCTGAAGGTCCTTGAATGCATCCAGAGGAGGGTAGCAAAGCTGGAAGGCAAATCTTGGGGGGAACAGCTAAGGATGCTGGGCTTGTCTCAGATTCCTGGGACGTAGAGAGGGAGGTGCTGAGCTCTTCTCCCTGGTACCCAGTGATAGAACATGTGGGAATGGTTCAACCAGGGGAAGTTTAGACTGCACATTAAGAAGCATTTCTTTACCAGGAGCGTAATTGTGTTGAGGAATTGTGTTCATAATAATAAATGATAAATAAATGGTGTCTGCTACTTTTTCTCCTTTCTAAAGTGATTGCAGCTATACTGGTGAGGAATGGTAGATGGGATTTTTGGCTCATGGGCACTTATGCAGTTTAAAACAGGTTTGGGCTCTTCTACAGGGATTCCCCACCAGTGGTTAAAGTGAACTGATTTTGCTGTATCGCGGCTGAAAGGAAGAAATGGAAACCAGACCCCTCTCATGCTGAGCCGTGCAGTGAAATGACTCTGGATGGCCAGAGCTTTACACTGAACTGCATCTGAAACCACTCGCTTCCTCTGTCTTGCAGAAGAGCTGTGATATCCACGCAGGCTTTGAATTCCATCTCTCTCTTCAGTCCACAGTAACCAACCTTTTATGCAGGATGTTCTTGGGTCGCTGTGTGCAGTAGGAGCAATTTTTACTCTTAAGGCAGCCCTGGTGCTTCTTGAGCCCTAATGAAGAAAGCCTGTGGGGTTTTGTTTGCAGAACTCGTCGCTGAAAGTGTGGATTCCTTGCTGCTTATCTTTCATTTGTAGTCCAAGGTTTTCCTGTTTTTTATGAAGGATGAGGCTCTGTATTATCAACACAGTTTTCAGCACAATACAAAACACAGCTCCATGCCAGCTCCTGTGAAGAAAATTAACTCCACCTCAGCCAAAGCCAGCACAGAATCCTAAGAAAAAATCCCACAATAACTAATCTCATATCCCATCCTACTCCAGCTGCAAAGCAGAGGTTTTAGGTCTGCCTTCTTTGACACAAACACCGAGCAGTGTCTATTAAAATAGACAACTTTCCAAAACAAAACCCCCATCAAAACCGAAGGAATTGTGTATGATATTTCCAAGGGCAAAAATGAGACTCATTGCTTAGTGAGAGTCATTTCAGTATTCAAGATATGCAAACCTGTGGGACACATATTTATGATTCCTTGATATTTCCCAGTTGTTTTTAACTGATGTACCATCTGATGTAAATATCTTTTTTGTAAAATGCAGACTAGCTCGAAGAATAGAGCGCCTCAAATCTTGATTCAGGCAGCTTTTTATCAGCCTTTGGAACCAGGAAAAAACCAAGGAGAAATTAAGGATCTGTGTCAGAGAAATTGGAGATGTAAACAGCTGCTGGGCTGCCTTTTGCATCCTGTAGGGAGTTTGACTGCTTTTTACAGCAGCTCTTGTCACCTAACGCAGAGGGACTTTGAGCCACAGCCTGGGATCCCTCAGCACTGTTGCACAGCAGTCAGTTAATAGAAGACATTGTTCCCTGTAATGTAATGCTATTATTGTTTCAACTATTTTGTTCAAGGTCTTTAATCTCTCCTCATGCTCATCCCCTTCTGCATTTTTAATTATCAACGCTTTATTTCTTCATGAAGAAATGCTGAAGTGTGAAAGATGAGATAAGGAAACACCCAGCATCCCTTTGCTCGGAGGGGCTGTGAACAGGGCTGCAGCACTGATTTGTTAACCACAGCCTGTGTTTCATCAGCAACACACACACCAAATGCACTGAACACAACAAATAAATACAGCTCCTCACAGGAAAGACCCCTTTCAGCAGGGTGCTGGTGCTTGCTGGCTCATGTGAGGGAGCAAAAGGAGTGAGACTTTATTTTGTAAATGAGGAATGATGGAACAGGTCTATGAGAACAAGATGAGGCTCATTTTGATCTGGGGGTGGCTGGTTTGCTCCTGATTCCGGGTGATTCCTGAGCTGTCACACAGCAGGGACAGATGGCCTCAGCAAGCACCCAAGGGAGAGGGCAGTGCCCAGGGGGCTGCCTTGGGACCCTGTTCTAAGGGGGAGCTGACTCTGGAGAGGAGATCCAGCTAGAACACCCTTAGGATCTTCTCCTGCACCCTCAGGCTGGGGATTTCAACCATGCCCTGTAGAGACCACGTTTACATTCCAACATAACTGGTGAGACTGGCTCTGCCCATGCCCTGTTGTTTTCCTGCCCAGAGTTGCTGTGCATAAATGCACCTGTTTCTGACAGATTTTGTTTCACTTCATCATAGAACATTTCCGAAACAATTTAAGCCAAGCTTTACTATGGCAGGTCTAAGCCAAAATGAAGTCTCACTACCCCTCTCTGCAGGTTCACCAGAGGTTAATCTTCAGAGTTTGCCCAGGTGCAGGTTCTGCTGTTCCTGATGTGTTGAGTGATGTTGGGCAACATCTACCAGCATCTCCAGCTGCCTGGGAGGTCTGCTCTCCCTTAGATGGGGACTTAAAAAATTGAAGAGGAAAGGCATTTTATCAGGGCCTGCTGTGACAGGACAAGGGGTAGTGGTTTTAAATTAAAAGAGGAATGATTCAGATTCGATATAAGGAAGAAATGTCTTTATGATGTGGGCGGTAAAACACTGGCAACAGGTTGCCCAGAGAGCTGGTGGCTGCCCCGTCCCTGGAAGTGTTCAAGGCCAGGTTGGACAGGGCTCTGAACAACCTGGGATAGTGGAAGGTGTCCCTGCTCATTGCAGGGGGGCTGGAAGTAGATGGTCTTTAGGTTCAACCCAAACTATTTTATGGCTCTATGATAGCCATGGCTTCATTTAAAATCTTCCTGTCCTGCAGAAACAGGGGAGGAAAGGGCACACATGGGACTGTTGGTAATATGTTGAAGACACAGGATAGAGTGTGCACAGCACCTTCAAACAAATTGAAGCTGAGTGTTGCTCCAGAAGCCCAACACAAACACTCCTCTTGCTGGTGGGCGATGGAGCAGCCCCCTGCCTTGTGTCCTGCCCTCTGTTTGTCCATTCAGGACACTCTCCAGCTACTCCTCCTCTCCTCAGGCCAGGGGTAATTGCAGCTATTTCACAGGCAGCACTACACAGTGGGTTTTGTTAAATACACTGCACGGCCTGGTCTGACCGAGATCAGTCGAGCAGCTATGCTCTTCCCACATTAAAGCCAATTAACTTTGGATGGGGATGAGTGAAAGCAACATTTAGTCCAGTTTTGCCTTGGATTGGTTCACGCTGGCTGAGGCTGAGTCTCACATCTTTCCTGGAGGCAGAGCCTCCTGTACGTGTGAAGGCCGGGCTTGCACGGAGCCATTAGAGCAGGCCAGGGCTTTGATCTCAAAATTGCACCACTTGAAACTGCAGATGAAGAAACTGAGTTAATAGAACAGCAGGCAAGCCTGCGAGTGAATCATTTCAGCTTCTCGCAGAGCAGGCTCCGTCCCTGCGCCTCTGAAACAGGAGGCAGGAGCCATGCATGACCCCAAACATACCAGAATGCTCCTGATGGCCTCGCTGCAGCAAGAGCAGGGACGTGCCAGCTTTGGGAGGGCAAGATGCCAGCAGAAGCAGGGGAAAGCAGGACGAGGGTGGGTGGGAGTGTGTCACTGCTCTTGGGGAGCCATGGGGAGCTGTGGAGGAGCAGGAGGCTGTGGAGGAGCAGTTCTGTGCAGCCTCCTGCCCTGGCCCCGAGCCGTGGAGCCGCTGCAGCCGGCAGAGCGCCCAGGCAAATTCGGCTGGCTCTGCACCCCAACGCCATCCAGCACCTCCCAAACCAGACCTGACTTGCTCCCTGCCAGCTCCAGAGCAGCCTGAGCAGGGTGGATAGACATGCCCTGAGGTTATGTCTGCATTGCAGTGCAGAGGTGAGACCTGGGCTGGGTGAGACAGACCTGGGCTCATCCCTGGGAGCACCCAGAGCATGTGGAGGTATGTGCTCCTGGGCCCTGGGGTGTGCAGGAAGCAGGTATTTTGCCTCAGAGAGCCTCATGATGCTTTTGGGGATTGAGTCTGGGTGGTGGAAGGACTTTATGCATTTTATGGCATGTGCTGTGCTCACCACACACATGGGGTGGCCATCCTGGAGAGATCACACAGAAAAATCATTAAATTTTGGGATCATTTAGGTTGGAAAAGCCCTTTGAGGTCATTGAGTCCAGCCAGTGGCCCAGGACCACCAAAGTCACCACCAAACCATGTCCCCATGCCACATCTGCATGTCTTTTAAATCCCTCCAGGGAGGGTGACTCCACCACTTCCCTGGACAGCCTATTCCAACACCTGATGAACATTTTGGTGAGGAAATTTTTCCTAATAACCAGTGCAAACCTCCCGACCAGCACCGGGAAATGGACAAAATGGTAGCGCCGGAGCTGGGAAAAATACACTGCCCTCTTCCCTAGGGTGCCTGGATCTCAGGGTTTGACTGAGGATCCTCAGCCCCTGAAACCTGGCAATAGGACCAACACCAGCCCTTCCGCAGGGTGGTTCATCTCCAGGAAACCAAAACCATCCAAAGAGATTTTCGATTACTCCAGAAAATATTTCCTTCTGAAGGTGTCCCATCTCCTGAGTCTGTGCTGCCAATGTAGTTGCTTATTCCTGAAATTCTTCCATATTAGAGGCAAAAAAATCAAAGGTAGATAAAGAAGTGGTCAGAAGAAATATTATCAACCCAAATCACAGGTGATTTTTGGTGGAATCTTGGGAAATAAAGTCTGGTATGAGCCAGCAGCCCCTGAAAGAGGAGTGGAGATGATTTTCCTCCTGGCAGCTCCAGGCACCTGGGAAGCTCCTCTGCTCTCAGCACTCAGCACTAGATGGCATCCCAGGTGGGAATTTGGGCTCCCAAATGCAGTCCTGGGCTCTGAAATTATAATTGTAGCTGGATCAAAAAATGAGAATCCCATCTGGGTGAGGAGAAAAAAAAAATCATAGGGCCAAGGAGGCGGAGTTTTCCCATCTCTAGCTGCCATCTCATTGTGGTGCAGCTCTCTCCGGGGTCTGTTCCACCAGGTCAGCTGAGTGCTGGGCCACCAGGACAGGACAATAATGTGACAGAGGGAAGAGCAAAGGCATCATCCACAAGTCAAGGTGCACTCCAGCCTGCAGGGATGCATTCAGCCATCCTCTTTTTCCTCTGAATGCTGCCAGCCCCGTGGGTGCTTGGACACAGGGCACGCTGCATGAGCTGCTGCCTGTTCATGTGGTGTCCCCTGGTGTCTCCCAAGGTGTGCAGCCTGGGGTGACTGGAAATGCAGCTGCTCTGAGCTGGAAAACATTTCCCAATGAGGGAGTTACCTTTGCATCACCTACCTCGTTCACTAAATAAGCCAAATTGTCCCTAGGCCATCGATGGGATTTGGGAGAAAGCAGAGGCATCATAGAGACAACCCTTACTGGGGTGATTTTTCCTCCTCTTCACCTTGCAGGTGTCTTCCTGCTGATGTGGGATGAGGAAGGGGAGTGCCCAGCATCCCTCCCTGTCCCACATCTGAGTTCTGCTGGGAGGAAGGCAGGATTTGCCCCTCCAGCCCTCCAGCTTGGGTAGCAAATTATTTGCTTTCATCACCTCTCAACTAAGCCGTGGCCATGAACAGGTTCCTCAGGAGAGGCAGCTGTGCTTGGCCCCTGGCTCAGGGCTGGGCACTGCGGGCCAGCACACAGGAAAGGGCTCAAGTGCACACAAAGGTGTGAGGAGCAGACAGGTTCCTTGGCCGTGGGTGGCTGCCTGGAGGTGCAGGAGCCACGGGAGAGACACGAGACTTCCTCCCTGCCCTCTTTGCACGCTGCAGGTGACCTTGAGTGTAACAACTTAATGAGCACTGTGCGATTGCCAGCACCATTTCCTGTGCCCTGGCCCTGCTGAGCAGGGTGCCGAGGTCCAGGTCCTGGAGGTGACTTTACAGCCACCTCTCTGGAGCCTTTTTACTCTGTCTCCAGCTGAGCAAAGAGTTCTCAGGACTGAATATCTCACCACTGCCCAGAAACCATTCTCCCTCTGAAACACCTTTGTGCTCATGCCTTTTGTTTCCCTTTTCCTTGCGTTTTCCTGGTGTGAACACAGTGCTGGAGGGGATGTGGGAGAGCTTTATCGAGGTTCTGTTGGAGTTTGAAATACTTTTCTTCCCAAAAGTATATGTACCTACAAGAAATAGCTTCAACCCAAGCCCCAAGTAGGCAGAGGCACTACAGACTGCTGTTTGTGTGCCCATTCCCTCTGCCTGCAATTATGGGGAAATTGCCATCGTGTAAGCAGCAGCTGTATGAATAACTCTATTATTTGTTGTTATTAGTCCTAGATGTGTGTTTTTCTTGAGATCATATCAGCACAAGGAGGCACATTAATAATAGCCTTTTGAACTGGGCAGCTTTAATTTCTATGGATCGTGAAACTTTTGAAGCAAGGTGCTGTTTATTGCTTTCTTTTGAAATCAAAGGTCTTTAGCCGCAGCAGAGAGAGCTCTGTGTTGTCCAGGCTGAGTTCTTGTAAGGGCAGGCGGTCATGTTGAGCTCACTCTCCTCATCTGGCATCAGCAAAAGGGTCTCGTGTTACAGCCTGGTGCCAGCCTATTTTAGGAAGCAAGATTCCCCTTTTATGCAATTATTTTTCATCTGAGTTTAAGTTCTGTGCTCCCTTGCTCTTTTTCTGTTTTGGTCTGTTCTCTCTCTTGCCTTCAGGTGGGGTGTGTGATACAGAGAACAGCAGCTTCTCAGCCACCAAGGTGCTGTCTGAGTATGGAAAACATAAGCAAGAATGGGTCAAGAAATAGGAAAAACCATGCGGAGTGTCCATGAAAGGACATGGAGCTGCTGGAGTGAGTCCAGCCACAAAGATCAGCTGAGGGCTGCAGAACCCTGAGAGAGCTGCGGGTGTTCAGCCTGGAGAAGGTTCCAAACAGACCTTAGAGCCCCTTCCACTGCCTAAAGGGCCTCCAAGAGGGCTGGAGAGGGACTTTGGACAAGGACATGGAGAGGACAAGGGGCAATGGCTTCACACTGACAGAGGGCAGGGTTAGATTAGACAGTAGGAAGAAGTTGTTCCCTGTGAGGGTGGGGAGGCCCTGGCACAGGGTGCCCAGAGAAGCTGTGGCTGCCCCTGGATCCCTGGAACTGTTCCAGGCCAGGCTGGATGGGGCTTGGAGCAACCTGGGATAGTGGAAGGTGTCCCTGCCCATGGCAGGGGGTTTGGAATGAGATGATCTTTAAGGTCCCTCCCAACCCAAACCATTCTGTGATTCATGTGTTCTCTTTGAGGACCATTATCAGCATGTTTTCATCGAAGTCCAGTAGGAAAGAGTAAAATCAGGGCCAGGTTCCTGCATGCACATCATGACCTACCAGTATTTTTTGGGGTGCTTGTCAGATGCTCGTGCCCACACAAGCACACGCAGTCACAGAGCCACCCAGGCTGGCGGCCTCTGAAGAGCAGATGAAAACAAACCCAAGTGAAAACAGTGCCTTGTCAGGCTTGCGTGATTTGTGCTTTTGCAGTTGGGTTCGTCACCCCAAAAGGCACATCTTGGGGAGCATTTTGCCCCACTTCCCCAGCAGCTGGTGGCGTGAGGCTTCACTGAAGGCAGGAGGGTGTAAAGGTGGGAGCGAGGCCGAGAAAAGGTGGGCAGGCAAGGATGGGTAAAATGAGAACCCAAAATGCATCATTTTGATGGGGGGGAGGTGTCTTTTTCTTTCATATTTGAATCCCAGTGTTTCAAAATAGTCTCGTGGTTTGGAAACAGGAGGATTTTGACATTCAGTGTTTGATGTTGGCAATTCTGATAAAGGAGATAAAGGGTCCGTGACGGACAACACGAGTTATTTGAGGGCTGTTGGGCAATGACTGCCAGTGAACCTGTGTCTCTGTGTGTTTAGAGTGTAGCTCCTGACATTTACTGCCAATTTCAAAGGGATTTGCTCTTTGCTATTTCGTAATCCCTGATTCAGAGCAAATTTGCAGATTTTGAAGATCAGAAGAGACCATTAATGCCATAGTCCAAGTCTCTGGATAGCTGAAGCCGCCTAACTTCATCTGAGCCCAATATTTTGTGTTCAGCTGCAGCACAAAGCAAGACATGAAGGTAGAAAGATCAGCCACTAATCCAATACTCAAAGATGTGTTCCAAGGTTTGATCATTAACACCATTTAAAATAAAACGGGCAATGTACTTCTCATTTTTCTTAGTCCACCTTTGGGTAGAAGGATAATTTATGCCCAAACATTCATATAAAATCAAATATTTCTTAATCCCATTCAAAATAAAGAAAAAGATAGGCTGGATATATATCCCAGGGAATCTGCTTGGCTTTACAGGGAAAACAGCCTCCTTCTAGTGGTTTGATGCTGTGGTCTATAAGGCAAATTCGTGTGCATTTGTAAAGTAATTTGAGCTGCATTAAGGTCAGTATCATAACTTGAACAGCATTTTTTTTCTTCTTTACAGATATTTCTTCAGCTTTTGGAAATCCAGCGTCCCAAGCAAAATCAAATTGGCACAGAAAATGAAGCAGGAAGGGAAGTTTGTACACTTAAAGACAATATGGAAAGGTTTTTTAACTGGAAAGGTGTGTGACAAGTGTGACAAGGCTTGACTATTAAAAGGCTGTGTTGCAAGATAATTTTTGGGAAAAGAATTGCAGCTGGAAAGGGAGTGTGAAACAACTGGTTCATGCTGAGTAAGTAATTTGAGTGCTGTAGTTTTGTAATATGCTACTAACCCAAACCGTGGATCCTACCACTCCTCAGTTTTTGGGCCTGGTTCTTATCACAGAAGCAAACAGCCTCTGTGAAAGGATTCAGAATACAAATGGGGGAGAAAATCCTTTTCAGAGCTATAAAACCCTCTTGTGTTGTAAGGAGCTCGATCGTTTCTGGCAAGACTTTCAAAGAAAACAGTGTCGAGATCCTCTCGGTGAATAGCAACATTAATATATTAGGTGTGTATTATGTAAGTCCATGCTTCAGTGGAGCACTAGATAAGATAAATGGGAGCAAAGAGCAGCCTTTGAAGGCTGCTGGTGAGATTTTTTGTCTGCACTGTGCCCGTTGAAGGCCCGGTGCAGAACTCGGAGCCCACTGAGGGCCTGCCATCCCCTCCTGCTCAAGCAGCTGCTGCCGTGGAACCATTAAATTTTGTCTCCATGTGCAACAACCTTGCTCAGCCACAGCATTGCAGGGCTGTGCCTGAAAAACCTCTTTTGTCCCTGACTTGGTGCAGAGGCAGGGAAGTTCCTCCACGGCAGGACTGGGCTGTGCAGCTCCTTTACATCCCCCTGGCACGGCACGGATGGGTGAGCAGGGCTACAGCAAACCCAGTCTGTGTGCTGGAGCAAATATTCGGGGAGGGTCCAGCTTGTCCCTGGCAAACACACTGAAATACTTGAGGCTGGTGGACAATGACTTATCAAGGTAGAGAGCCTTGGGAGCAGATAAACCCAGGGACTTGTGCATTGTATACAAATACGTGGCCTGGCCCTTGCCGTTCACGTGAGACGACCACAGGGGCGATGCTGGAGCTCTGCCCTGGTGAAACTCCATTTTTTTTGTTGTGTAATCGTGCAGTACAGGATGGACAGAGGGTCCCTACAAGTGGGGCCACGTGCTACACTTTTCACTTGTGCTCTTCCATCTCTTGATAAGCCTCATTCTTCCTCCATTTCCTTTTTTGCTTGTGATCTCTTTCAAAAGCCTCTCCCTGCTTCCCCAGCTACACACCCAGATCCCTCCAGCACCATCCCGTCAAAGCAGAATCTTGATTCACTTTGGGAAGGCACAACCCCATGTTCAGCATCACTCTTCCTGCTGCCCCACAGTGGCACCACACACCTGCCCCACCAGCACCCGTGTTCATCATCAGGGCCTCCAGGCTTTGAAGGTGATGCCAAAAGCTGTGGGGTGGCCCAAAAAAACGGCTTGGTCTAGACGTGGAAAAAGATATTAATTTTTCTTTCACTTTTCACATGGATGCGGAGCATTTTCAACCAGGTCATTGAGACAGTTTGCGACCAGAAATAAATCCAAGCCGAAAAAATGTCGGCGGCCCTGTTTACTTTATAAACCACAAATGTTTGTATCCTGCAACAAATACCTGGGAAGTGCCCGGACCAGACATTACAAACGTGTTAACTACCCCGAGTTAACCAGTAATCAATTCGGGGAGAAAAACCTGAGCGTGGAGCTCTCCTCTGAGACTGCTCTTTATAACGGGGCTTTCATTTAGACCCCGGCCTAGGCGCGCAATTAAACCATGGCACATTCTTGACTTTCAAACAAACTCCTGGGAGCTGGCCAGCCCCGAGCACAGACCCGGATTTTACCAGGCTGGAAACGAGGGTGATGTGCCGCCTCTTTCATGAGCTGTTGTTGACAGTGAAAATGCCTGCCCGGTAGAAATTGGGAATTCTACAGACAGCCCTTCAAGGCTATGCTAATAAACACATGAAAGGATTTGGGGGAAATAGATGAAAATACTGGTCTGTTGAAATCCTTTTTTCAATGCCACCAGTTTTGGGGGGTAGGTGTATTATTCAGGCCTGAAATTTTTAATAATTATCATGCATCAATAGTAATTTAGACTGCTGATTTTTGATTTTTGCAGTCCAAGTTGCTCACTTCTCTGTCAATACTGGGCCATGACCTGCTGGGGTGCTTTGATGGAGCTGGAGTTTGGCATTCCCAAGTAAATGCTGAGGAATGGCAGTAGATGGTGCTGTTATTCTCTTTTTTGAGGACAGAGATGGCAGAGGAAAGACAGGCACAACTGTGACTGTACACAAGGTGTTACCAGTCCCCAGTGACCCCAAATTATAAATTAGGCTCCTTCAAATCATGGGACTTGGTCTGTAGAGAATCTTAAATCAAATAACGTTCTTTTTTACAGCTTCTGTGTTGATCTTTTGGATGAGATTTCAAGGTCACATTTTCAAGCTTTTTTGTTGTAATCATGTAATTTGAAATTTATTTCTTTTTTTTTTTTCATTTTTGTAATACCATGTATTGAAATCCTCCAATCATGTCAAGAGCCAGCAAGATTTAGGGGAACTAAATTAAATTAGGGAGAAACATCAGGGTTGTGAAACTTGGCAGGAGTACAGACGCTGGTTTCAAAACAGGCTGGGCTTTAAGTTGTTGGCAAATTGAATGTTGCTGACCCTGAGTGATTTGGGAAGCCAGGAACGGGTCCGTGACCACAGAATGTCCCACCCCACGGGTCACTGAGGCACGTGCCTGAGGGCTGACCCTCCTGGCCTGCATCAGCCTGGATCCCCAACTTCCTGGACTGCACCAAACGCTGCATCAGGATGACATTTATCAGCTAATTCTTTTTAATGGCCTGGAGGTTTATGAGGCTTGCTCCTTCCCAGCCGCATTGAGGAGGGCAGAACTGGGCCCCCCTTGGATTTCACTTTTATTTGCCTTTCTCTGCGGTGACAGGTCTAACTCCAGCCTTTGTAAAAATTTAACAGGGCAGTGTTGACTGCACAGGTTGGACAACCTGGCGCCGGGGACGGTGTCCAGCGTGGGGACACGGGCAGGGGACACAGCAGGTGTCCTGCCCTTAACCTCCTCCTGCTGTTGGGTGGGCTGGGCAATGCCCCCACTCGCAGCCCCTCTGAGGGTGTTTTCTCCAGCAGCAGCAGCAGCTGGTGATGCTAAAAATACCCTTGAACAGGGTAGTGGAGGTTCAGCTTTGGACTTTTCAGAAGTTTTCTGGTATTTCGGCCTCGTGACTCCAGTTCAGGGCACCTGATGTGCAGCAGCACGTAACCGCGCTCTGATTTCCCCCTTCGGAGGGGAACAATCTCAGATAACGGATAACAATCAGCTCACTTTCTTATTTTAGGATTGCTGTAGCCATGGTCATTAACAGCCCCAAGAAATACAATAGGCAGGGCCTGGTCCTCCCACACTGTGTGTCCCCTGTGCAGAAGAGCTGCTGCCAAAATCCTGCCTGTGACAGAAAAGCAAAGTGGGTTCCCAAGGAAAACCTGGCTGTAGGTCTGAGGGGGAAAGGGTGGCTTGGCACGGGGCCGTGCATCAAAATGAGCATCCCACCAGGCACACTTTGGGCATCAAACTGCTCTGCAACACCATCTGTGTTTGCAGCACTTCAGGAAGAGCAGAAGAGTTGCAGCCTGGAGAAGAGAAGGCTCCAGGAGACCTTAGAAAGCCTTCCAGTACCTAAAGGGGATCCAAGAGAGCTGGAGAGGGACTTTGAACAAGGATATGGAGTGAGAGTACAAGGGGGAATGGCTCTGAACTGGCAGTGGGCAGGTTTAGATTAGGTATTAGGAAGAAAAACTTCCCTGTGAGAGAGGTGAGGCCCTGGGACAGGGTGCCCAGAGAAGTTGTGGCTGCCCCATCCCTGGAAGTGCTCAAGGCCAGGTTGGACAGGGCTTGGTCTAGTGGGGAATGAGATGATCTTTAAGGTCCCTTCCAATCCAAACTGTTCCAGGATTCTGTGATACTCTGCACTTATAAGTGGAGCAGCCCAGAGTGCCAGGGCCACGTCCTGCCGGGCCAAGGAGCAGCCCCAGGAGCACAGGGACGGTGCTGGCCAAGGGCAGTGCTGCTGCCCAGCTGTCTCTGCACCCCAGAGCTAACGCTGGACTGATGGAACACGTTGTGGGGATTCACTAAAGCTGTGCTGGGCCAAGGGGAGTGGGATGGGGCAAGCAGGAGCATAAGGGCAAGCTACAGGTTCACTCCCTACTCCAACTAATAGCCATTTTACCTTAAATAATGTGTGGGATAAACTACTTCCATGAGCCTCAGAGCAGAAACTGGAGCCTTCTCCCTTCCCTTCCCTTCTCTCTCCCCAAACCCACCCTGTGCACCTGGTGGAAACACAAGCTCTCACCGGGCTCCTCTTGGCCCAAACCAGACCTTACTGTCCCACTTGAGCACACTCTTCTGTGGAGAAGAAAGAAAAAAAGGAAATACGAGAGCATTTTTAACGTTGTAGTTTGGTTTGGTTTGGTTTGGTTTGGTTTGGTTTGGTTTGGCTTGGCTTGGCTTGGCTTGGCTTGGCTTGGCTTGGCTTGGTTTGGCTTGGTGGGCATTTTTTGGCAAATACCCTTTGGCCTGGATCATGTTGACTGGTCATGATGAGCGAGTAAGGTACGAGTAAAACCTTCTCTCAATTTTTAAGTTATTGACATGTCATGAACAGGTTTCCACATAGTCCTGTCCCACTGATACAAAGATAAAAGGGTCAAAACAATTTCCTGCCCTTTTGCCCATTCTGGGAATAGCCTTAAAGAGCTGATTCTCTTAAAATGACGAGACTGAATGAATAAAACTCAATTCCTCTTTTCAAATTGTTGGGTTGTGAAATAAATCTGGGAAACAACGAGTGGTACAGCAATTTTTGATCTTCCCAGAAATTATATCAGTGTATTCCTTGTTCTCCAGAGGTTTGATCCAGCTGGGGTGGGAAGCTGGTGAAAATCAGTCCTTCTCCAAAAATGCAGGGCAAAATTCCCTCGTAATACAAACTAAGTGAGTTCGAATAATTTATATAAAGAGAAACCTCAGTCCACAGTGAGAATTTCAAGTCTGATTGAAAGGAAAAGCTGAGGTCCTAAAGGACACTGTTGTGTGGTGTATTCGATAATTCCATTTATGAAAAAGCAATTAATTATTACCAATGTATCTCTTGCATATTATTGACAAAGGCACAGAAGCTGCTTTTTTGGCACTGCTGACTCACCCGTTGTCAAATGCGAACTGGGCAATTGTGGTGGCTGCTGCTCCCTTAAGAAATTGTCCAAGATTCGGATTTGTGTGCCCCGGCTTGCTTCAATTAACAGCACAATCTTTTTGTTATGAAAATGCAAACAAAAGTAGCCTGAGGGGTCTTGTAAATGCAAGTACAAAACCGTAATTTCAACTTCCCTAAAAGTATAAGAAAGCCCTTTTTTTTTTATTTGCTGGTACAATGATAAGTCTCAATTTTTGTTTATTTTTTTTCTCTCCTTGCTTTGAACGCAAAATGGATTTTAACCCAGGGAATCAGCAGATCTGGGGATGTGGGCAGGCTGGAGCCAGCTGCTGCAATCTGTGGGCTCCTCTAGGCAGGGCCAGGCTCTGAAGGGTGAGGGGAAGGTGGATGCTTGGCCCCACAGTGGACGAGAGCTGGGCTGGGCAGCGTGCCCACAGCTGGCCCCTCGGCTGGGGGAGAATTCCCACGTGAAGATTCTTTCCGCTCGCTCCAGGCATCAGAGGAGCCTAAATTAGGCACCCACACCTCTGCCACGCTCAGGGGAAAGGCAGAGAGACCTTGAGATGCGTCCTCCGAGGGCAGGTTTGTCCCCCGGGTGGGAGATTGGCACCATTTTGGGCCAAAAATGATGCTTTTGTACTCAATGCCATGGGGTGATAATGGGCAAAAGAGTCTCCTTAAAACTAAGGTGGGAGGTGGCACCTGATTTCACGTCACTGAGGCGTAAAGAAAATACTGGAGGAACATCCAAGGTCTGTTTTCCCCTTTCTTTTTACACCGCACATATAAAAGTAAAATATGAAAACACTTTCTTCCTCCCTCCCTGGCTGGCCTCAGTATGCCCAGGTATGTGTCTAAACAGATTCCTGGAAAACCTGCCCTCGCCGAGGCGCCCTCTCCAGCGCTCAGGTTATGGTCTGCAGCTCCGGGAGGAGCAGCAGGGAAGGGTGGCCTTGCTGGGGTCTTCTCCCTGCCCTCCCTGCCTGGGAAACACCAGGGATGCAGCAGGATATGTGCCAGCACACAGGTGAGAGGCTGACAAATACACGACCCCAAAATACCAGGAGAAGTGGTTAAAAACTGTCCTGAGCAGTTCCCTGGGGTAGCAGCACCACCTGCACCCCTGCTCAGAGCAGAGCATCGCCCTCCTGCCAGCTGGGGCTCCTGGGAAACCTTTTCTTTACTTTGTTGATGATTTTTAATTAGACTAAATGAGCGTGTAACCAACACAACAATCCCTCTCCCAACTCTCTCCTTTCGCTCATTTGGTGAAGGTGGCGTTGCTGGTGCAGGAGGGCAAAGCTGCCACGGTTCAGCGATGGCACCTGGCAGGGTGGCACAGCCAAAACTTCAGCCCTGAGCCCAGGGTCGCCCCGCTGGGGTCTGCCGGGGTCTGTGGGTACCACACACATCATGTCCCCTCCCCTGTCTCAGCTCACGGAACAGAGCTGGAGGGCAGGAAGAAAAAAACAGGAGAAAAAGTGTTTAAAGTTATTTGTTGTTAGTTTTCTGCCCCTTGTACCGCTCCCAGCTCTGGGGAGTCCTCCAGCCTCGGATCGGCTGGTTGTTTTCTTTTCCCCCTGCACTCCTGTATGAACGAACGCTAGAGGCTCTCTCCTGGTCTGCGAGAGAAAACTTTAGTTCCTAACTTTTTTTTTTTTTAACTTCCCTCAGGAAAAAAATGTGGAGTTAATTATGTATGTAAAATGTCAGATGCAGGAAGGGGGCCGTGCTTGGATATCCCATCCGAGGCGAAGTGACTGATTTTTTTTTTTTTTTTTTCTTTCCTGAGGGTAGAAGGGCCTCGCGAAATAAAAGTGCAGAGCCGAGCCGGTGGCTCCCAGAGCGGCCGGGGCGGGCGCGACGGGAGCCCCCAGCGCAGCAGCAGCGGAGCCCAGCGCGGAGCCCACCTG
>WEIT01007329.1:115703-167629 GCA_013389985.1 Dryoscopus gambensis
TCGGCGGCACCTCGGCGGCGCCGGGGCCAGCTCCAGGTGGAGGCAGCGCTCTACGGTCAGCCCGGCTCGTGTTTTGGTTAATAATGGAAAATAGCAGCTCCTGCCGCTCTGGGTGCTGCGCGTCGCTGTGCTGGCGGCTTCACCAGCGCTCCTCTCTTTCTCCCACCTCGCTAAACTCATTCCTTTAAAAGTCCGGAGCGCTGTCGCAGCCCCTGGCTGAGCTCTGGGTTTGCCTCGCCTGCTTGGCTTTTGGAGATGCGATGGCTTTTGGAGATGCTGTGGCATGGAAGGAAACTGTCAACAGCGCGTCTCAAAAAAAACCTTTTTGCATTCCAAAACATCAACCCTTCCATTGTGGCTGCGATGCTGAATATTTAATTGACAGACACAGGCAGGGGAAATCAACTGGCTTCCAACAAAGAGATTAATAACACAACAGCACGTGAGTTTAATACTCCAGACACCACAGTCTTTAAAACAATTGTTTCTGCTTAGAGCCCATTTTTTAAAGGCTGTCAGTTTGATTTAATTTTTATGCAGTTTATTGATCATCTGGTGTATATTACGGGGCGCTAATACATTAAGAGGAGAGGCATGGTTTTCTCTTTATATTCCCACAAGAATAGGGGCCAGTGCAGAAAGCTTCATCTTCTCGGATCTGGAAAAAATAAAAATACTTGATATCCTATATATATGTAACTAATATAAGTAGAAACATAACTAGCTGGAACTTACCTCACTTATTTAAGCAGAAAGTAGAATTCCTAGTAAAGCAGCTCCTAGGAGTCACAACTTTTAAACTTTTATTCACGCAAGTTTTCTTAACTTGAGGCATTCCTGGCATGAGTAGGTGCTATTTGAATGGGAAAAGGGTTTTGCTTCCCCTTTCTCTGGGCTAAGGGTCCTAAATGAAAAAGCAGTTGGTTGACATGTGTTATTCTACTTGTGCTAGTTTGGGTAAACAGGACTTACCAAGCATCACTGGAAAGTATTGTTAGCAGGGAATAATGTGATACAGCAAAACTGGGATCGTTGCTTTGTTTCAGGTTGCTACAGGTGGAAATCAGAAAGTAAACACCAGAGTTGGCTTATTTAGGGGTTTTTGTTGGGGTTCTTTGTTGTTGTTTTGTTGCTGTTTTTTGGTTTTTTTGGTTTTTTTTTTTAGGGTGAGGAGTATTTAAAGGTAAAAGCATGAATGCAACAGAAAGTTTAGATCTGGCTGATCACTGGCAGGTGAAGAGCATGGGTGGGACATGGCGAGGGAGGTGATTATGGGATGGAGAGCCCATGGTGTGTGTTTGGGGATGGATAGCTCATGATGTGTGTTTGGGATGGGTTTTCCAAATACACCCGGACCAGGAGTATCAGACCTGCTGGTGGATGACTGGGCATGAGTTGCTGTGAGAGCTGCCCCGCTTGTGGGAGGCTTGGCTTGCTCTTCCCTCTGCCTTTTGCTAGGGAAGACTATGAGCTTATAGTTTCCAAGCACTTGACTCCCGTTTTCTTGTAAAAGATTCCCCCAAAAACCACTTGCAAAGTGGGAGAAAAGTGCCCTAGCTGAACCCTTCCTGTAAGAGAAAGCTGGACAGGTACAAGTTGATGAATATTTACATATTCAGTGGGGGGGAAAAAAAAGGGTTCTACATAAGATAATGAGGAGCAGAATTGGGTGAAATGACTTCTTCTGAGGTGGAGGGACCAGCAGAAGTCTTCTGCTGGTGCACGTGGGCACATGGCCAGTGGCCTCCAGTGCAGTCAAACTGAGTTACGCCTCTTGAGCAGCTGCCCGAAGACATTCAGAGAAGCAGGGAAACAGAAGGCTTTTTCTCATTTGAGGACCACTTTAGGAAATATTTAAACTGGCTGTTTGATTCGCAGAGGCCTGTGACGCTGCATTGGCTCCTGCTGCAGGTACTGCCATAATTCAGCCTTGAATTGGTTTTCTATGAGGGGAAAATGAAAAGAGTGAACTATGGCGGAAATGTTTTTCAGAAATGACACGCTCTCTGTGAGGCCGTAGGTGTGTACAAACCCTTTGTTTACACACAAATTTAAACAAATTACCCAGAAGACAATTATCATAAACATCTAAGAAAGCCTGAATTAGTAAAGCTGAGCTATCAGGAGCTTCCTTCAGCTTTAATTTGGTGAGCGTCGTTAGAAAGATCCACTTTTGTCTTTCATCCTTAAGTAGTACAATGGTTATCTTGATAGCAAGTGCATGAGAGGAAGATTTGTATCTTCTTTTCTTGGGGAACAGAGTCATGGAGCCCTGGGCAGAAGCGCGTGGCTGGTGGAGTGGCTTGGATGAAGATCCACTGGACCAGACCCTCCGTTTCTCCTGCATTTCCAACTTGAGTTGAGTTGGCAGGGAGCTGCATGTTACTGAACGACCAGCCCACTCCTCTAATGAGTGCACTTGGCACTCATAAATCCCTGGTTTCTTGCATGAACAAGAGGTTTGATCGCCGACACTGTGAACTTCCCAGAAACTCCATGCCCGTGCTTAACTCAGTAAAAAAGGCAGAAAAGAACTGAGTGTGCATTTATTAAAGCAGGTCAGGCGAGGGGGGGAAAATAACTTTCTCCATCTGCTTCCTCCTCTTGGGAGGGCTCTGTTTAGAGAGTTGGAAGATGCTTCCTGAAATTGTTAGGGCCACAGGCGAGCTTGGTGGTGTGGAAGAGTCCCCACTGCCCCGTCCCTGTCTTCTGATCACTGCAAAACATCTGAAATGTGATCGAGGGTGTCTGGGTGGGTCTGAAGTAGCCCCTGATGAGCTGGTCGCTGTCTTCACATCGTAGAGTGGTGGGGAACTCTCTGAGCAGCAAAACAAGAGGAGGGGTGGGTGGACCTCACTCCATCTGATTGTCCGCAGCCCATCTCTCTGCCAGGAGTTTCCTGCACCTCCTGCCTGGAGCAGAGAGTTGTTACTGGGGGGAAACGGGGTGACCCTGGCTGGGACAGACCTCAGGGGGCAACCTTCCCTGGTGCCAGGGGGTTTTGCTGTCCTGGTGCAGCACTGCAGGGAACTGCTGCAACAGCCACCAAACCTCCTCCAGATGCAGGAGACGTGGCCAGCTGGGGAGAAGCCTCCTGCCCTGACCCTTGAGGTGGGATGTTTTGGAGCCTGGCCCCGCAGATGTAGCATCTAGGGTTAAATTTACTCCTCTCAGACCTGCTTTTTTCCCTTGGCAGGGACTCCTGGTGTTCAGCAAGCCCTGAGCAGCCACCTGTGCTCTGCTGACGGGTGCTAAGTCAAGCGTTTAATCTCGGAAGAGGGGAAGGCTGCGTCAGCAGGGGTGATAGGGCAGATGAGGGTCTTCAGTAGCTTGTATTTGTGCAGCTTGTGCAGGTAAAACAGCTTCCAAAAAGTCCTGCTTGTGCCATAAAATAGAAGGATTTCATCTGGCATACCTGCTTCTGAGGCTCGTGGAAATTTGGTTTATGGGAGCATATGTTTCAGGCTGGTGGGATGTAAACTGCTCATAATTTACTGCCCTTCTTCTTTTCTGCCTCTAATTTAATTTTCTCTCTTCTGTCAATCCCAGTTAATCTGTACAACACAAGTTTTACTGCCTTGGGGAGGTTTTTTGAAGCAACAGATGGATAGACCTCTTACAACCTTAGTATCTCTGCAGCTTTCACAAATTTGGCATCTCCTGTAGCGAGCTTGATGCTAAAATGAACTTTGAAAGTAAATATTTATGCTAGCTGGACCTTGACATGTTTATGTAAGTGGGGATATAATCTTATAATTTGGGCTAACAGTTTAGATTGCTCTCAACTTTTCTCTCCTATGTAGAAAATTATGTCGTCCTCCAGCTCTCAGAACCAAAAAGGATTTGAGCTCTGCCAGGGGCCCTGTCGCTTCATCACGAAAATTGGTGCAAACAGGCCTGGGATTGTCATTTGGGTGTAAGGAGTGGGAGGAATTGGAGATGAGGGGTGAGGTTAGAGTTATGTGGATGGTGTAAAGCTGGATGTGACGAGCTAAGCAACTTTGCTTGGTTTGGGTTGGGGCTGTTGCTTTTTATTTTCAGGACTGCCTCGCTGCGCAGCACTCGCTTGTCGCGTGGGTAACGTCTTCCTGCACACCTGAAGAAGATGCTGAGCCAACCATTTCTTGTTTTCAGCAAGGGGCAGCAAGACCTGACTGTACCAAACCAGCTGGACAGTCCCAACCCCTCGGTGCTGCCTTCTCCACGCTGTGTCTCCTCCGTGTCGGGGAGGACCGAGCCCACACCACACGGGAGAAGCTGTGTGGGTGGAGAGTCGTCATCGTGTTTTGAGCATCCCTAGGTGGGGTTTGGTCGTTAATGTTTATGTATCACTTCATACCTGTAGGATCTGTTGGTGGCAGCAAGCTCCTGGCCAGGCATGGCTGCTCTGGAAGGTTGGCACAAGTGGCACCTTGGCATGGGGCTGTTGTTGGACTCTGCCATAACTTGGGAGTAAAGGAGCTTTTTTTTTTTGAGCCTGGAAAAGCTTCTTATGGAACCAACAGTCAGCACCGAAAGCATGATACCCATCTGTTGTGCCTCCCTTGAAAGACCAAAGGAGCCAAAGATGACTGGAAGTAAAGGCAAGAGAAGTATTTTGGAGGTGTTTGAAATCCACTTTTTTTGCATTTGCTTTTTGAAAACAAACAAAAAAACAAAGAAAAAGACAACCAACCTATCAAAAAGAGATGATTAGTGACAATTATACTTGAGGTGTTAATTGCAGAACAAGGAAATGCTGTACCTATGGCAGACCGAGTCCTCGAGGGTATAAATCTGTTGGCTTTCCCAAGTTGGTGGAACTTGGCCAGCCTGAAGATGTGTCTCCAGGAAAAGCAGAATTACTTGCAACTGCTTCATGGCCAGGAGTGCTTTGAATCCTGTGTGCCTGCTGCTGAGACAGGCAGGAGATGGGATCACAATTACAGCAGATGACATTTTTTTAATTGTCTGTTTGTAGTGAGCACAGAAAATAATATAAACATCACTCCCAGATCAAACAGATTATTTTTATACCCTTTAAATCTCAATTTAATATGCATGCCTTTCCTAGGCTGCTTTGGTCTGACTCTGTTTGTCTGGATACAGGCTGGTACTGTCTCTCCAGATGCGTGTGCTCCGTGTACCACCCAAAAATGGTTTGCATACCACAGCTGGGGAACCTCTGGCAAACCAGGGCCCCTCTTCAGCATGTGAGATAGGCAGGGTGTTTGTATGGCTCCATCCCTGCCTGAAAATGCCTTCAAAGAGGGGGAGGCAAAGGCCCGGCTCTGCTGCGTGGCTCGCTCTGGCAGAGCAGGCTCCATCCTCCCCGTTCCCTCCATACAATGCTCCCACTTCATCCATAGTAATCCAGAAGGGGCCGTTGTGGTCTCCCGGCCTGCCTGTGCCTGGAACAAGGGCCTGCCTGTTGAAGGCAGCGTGGGGAAAGGCAGCAGCCTTCAAACCCTCCTATCCCAGCGGCCACGCCGCCAGCGCTGGGAACGGCAGCTTCCCTGGCATCCCAAGGGGCTGTGTCCCAGCGGGGGAAGGAAGCAGGGAAGCCCCCTCCCAGGATGTGGCTTTCCCCCCCTGCCAGCCGGGGTTTTGTATGAGTGCTGTCATTTTTGTTTTGGTTTGGGTTTTTTTTGCATTTCTTCCTTTTTGTTCTGTCCTAGGGCCTTGTTCGGCTCTTCTGATAGGTCAGGTTTCGTATTTCAAACAAACAAAAAAAAATGGCTCAGAAATGAGAATGATAAAACCTCAATGAAAGAGGTGAATTAGAGTAATGCAGCGCTTATCCTGTAATTATAAAAGCCCGAAGTCAGTTTTCTGAATGTACTGCTGTGCTCCCCCCCTTGCCAGTATGTCTGGAGGCCCGGCCTGTGGCCAACCTTCCCTCTGCCTTTCCAGATACCTCAACTGGGTGGGTTTTGCCAAAAGCTGGGAAGAGGGTGCCCTGCGTGTCACATCTCTTCATGGATCAGCGGGGCCTCTTTCTCAGAAGGGCATTTGTATCCCTTTCAAAGCCACCCCGTCTCCATTTCGTGCTCTCCCATGGCATCCCCCTTGGAGGGGCACTACCTGCTCCACAATCTTAGAGCAGGTGGAAAGTTCCTTCATGTGGATCGGGTGTCTGTGCCCAGGGATGTGTTGGAGCAGCTGTTGGGAAGTTATGCTGGAGAATCCCTTCTTGCCTCTTAGCTGCACGCAAGGGCTTCGTTGCCACAGCGGGATCGTGATCAGCAGAAGCTGCTCCTCCAGTTAGACCTGAGGAGGCAGAATGCCACGAAAACCAGGGAATTTGAAGTGTCTCCATTTGGGTTTTGATGCAAACAGTTTGAAAGCAAGTCTTAAGTGTAAGTTTGTTACCAAGAGAGTGCATGAATGAGTTTGAAAATTAGCTTTGTCCTGGCAGGTTTGGAAGTGTCAGAAATTCCTATGGAACTCCATCCATTGGAGTCGGCCACGTAAGTGGGCTTGTTTTTCACAAGTGTTGGATGTTTTGGAGACAGAGGGTTGAAAACAGACTCTGCATCAAGTCAAGTTATAAGCAGAACACGTAATTTAACTCCAGAGCTTGTGATGCTCTGAAAATGCCTTTGCTTCTTTGTGTTCCTGTTCCAGCCCTGGGTGCCCCTTGCCTGTAGATTGCATCCATGCACGACCTTGTGTTCTCTGAGCACATGGTGCCCTCCATCAGGGCCAGGCTGGGGCTGCCAGCCAGAGCCCGAAGTGAGCCGCAGTTGGTCTGACGGTGGTGGTGACACTGAGCCAATGGAGAGTGTTCATAATCCTCTGCTACTTTCCCACAGTTTTGCATCCCTTGCCCAGAAAGACATGAAAGTGTGTTGGTCAGAGCACTGAGAAGCTTGTGAGGTGCTTCCAGGTTTTCTGATAAAACACACCATAGCCCAGAAAACACAGCAAATTGAGGCTGGAGCAATTGGCACTGCTGGGTTCACCCAGACCTTGCCCTGAACACCAAAGGTGGCTGTGGCACGGAGATGTCCTTCACGGCTTCGGGAACTTGCAAATATCACACTGCACCTCTTGCAGCCTCATCACCTCTGCTGGCGGATGGAGCTGAGAACAGCGTGGTTCTTCCTTCTATGGCTTTAAAGAGAAGAAGTGAAAGTTACTGGTTAATGCTTTTGGGCAGCCATCCCTCCTGAAAGAAATGATGCTCCCTCAGAGAGCTCCCATCTCCCAGCAGTGTCAGTCTGGTGCTGCACAAAGGGAGCAGTGAGCTGCATGACATCCTGCAACTGGCTTTCGCCTGCTTTTGCTGTAAATAACAAAAAATTACAGCCATTTTTGTCCAGCCAGCAGTGCTCCTGTGTCTGACCATGCAGGCACTGCACGCAGATATTAATTACACTGCTGTTAATTCAACGTGTGCTCATGTGAAGCTGAGACCTCATCACATCCTCCAAGTGCCCAGCCACTGAATTTGAAAGCCAATGTGCCAAATGGGGTCTGGGCTTCCTGTCTCCTTGACACTCAGCAGGTTATTTATAACTTTTTTAGGGGGGTGGTGTGATGGGCTTTCCTTTAAGCCCGGAAGGAGCAGCCAGCCCAGTCCTGGTTATCGTTCCCACCCAGCTGACAGCGAGGTCTTTGCTCTGGTCTTTGTAGCAGCACAGCAGCTGTGGCAATCAGTCCCACGTCCCAAGCATTTTGAGGGCTTCCAAGGCTTTTCTGCAAGGCCCACCACCCTTTAAAGTGCTAGTTTCCTAAGGGAAACTCACAAACATCGTGGTAAAATGCTGATAAGCAGGTCTGGTCAGTAACCACTGGGTGCATTTGTGTTCTAAGTGATGCTCAGGGAGTAATTTCGGACTGCTGGCGAACTGATGGCAGGCAGCAAAACTCCTTTGAAGTCGATAGCTGTGAATCAGTTCGGTGTTAGCAGGTTTCTGGAGCGGCCCTTTGATCGCTGATCAGATGGCCCTTGCTTTTTGGGGAGCTGCTTCTCCCTGAATTCAAGTGCTGGGTCGAGGATCCCTGTGCCAGGCTGTGCTGCCCTTGGTCCTGCCCAGGCACGTCATGGGAGGTTTGTGCCTCTGGGAGTTTCTAATCTGGGGAGACAGGAGCACGAGGGAGCAGCATCACCTCCGCGCGTGGGCAGGCGCTGGAGCCCGGCGAGGGCACCCTTTGAAGGCAGTGTTTCCAGTACAGAGGCACCCAGGTGCCCACTGGGGCTTTCAGAGCTGCTGAGGTACCTCTAATTCCTTCCTGAATTCCCCGCTGGAGCTGCAAACTTCAGTAATTCTGCCAGTCCTGCCAGGCCATCACCAGCCTCCCAAAGGATCTTGAAATCAGATCCTCAGCGACTGTGGAGGAGTCTGTGACTGCCAGGGCTTGGGCTGAAGCGTGCCTCTAGGGCGTGTGTGCACCTGTCCTGGAGCTTCCCACCCTAATTCCTATGAAAGCTTCCTTGGGTGGCTCAGTTCTGGTGCTTCAATGTTCTGCAGAAAAAGGAAACAGCCTTGGATTCACCCACTGCAGCAGGAGCTGGCTTGTCCTTTCCCAGAATAAGAGCTGGAGTTTTTCGGGTTAAGGATGTGGAGGAAAAGCTGTGCTAAAGCATCTGCCAGTTGATAATACGTAACAAAAACGGATAATTCTCAAAGAGAAGGGCTTGGGGCTTTTACCCTGCTCATACTTGCCAGGCTGAGAAAAAACTCTCTTTGCTGCCTTGACCACAAGAGGTTCTGCTTTTAGTAGAGGACTCGGAGGCTTTTTTGGAGTTTTTTTCTTACTAACTCTTATAAAGATTTGCAGCATCAGTTACTATCTCCTCAAATAATTCCATTTCTTTTCCCCACAATCTGGGCCGCATATTTTTTCATCCAGCACTCCTGGTTTCTTGACCATTCCTGCAGCTTTAGCATGCAGCTGTCATTCTGCTGCAGCTCCCACAAAGCAGCTGAAAACCAAGGTAACAGCAACATTTTGAGTGAAGGGGATGAAATGTGGGATAGGTTCAGCGTATTTCTTTGTCATTGTTGGAGTCCTATTCAGTCTGGAACTGAATAGGAGGCTGATTAGCATGTGGAAGCATTTCTAAAGCACTGGGCTGTGAGGGTTGGGTGGTTTGGATTTTTTTTTCCTTAAAGGAGAAGTTTTGTGGCATTTATTTTTCTGACTGAGCTGGTATGAATCTCTGTCAAATGCAAAACCCGTGGAAAAGCCGGATGGCATTTTGGAGAAAGCCTGTTTTGATAAATCACCGTGGGCACAAAGAAGTTTTCCAGTGTGTAAAACTCTCAGAGCCAGTGCAGAATCTAGGCATGCAGCATGTTTGAAATTGCCAGACGAGTGGGATAGTGTTTGGGATACATCAGGATTGTGGATATAACAACAGGTACTTTGCTTTTGCTCTCGCTGAAGTTTTCTGCCACAAGCGGGTATTGGGTCCACAGTCTGAAAATCCACCTGCTTAAAGCTCAGGGTTTTGCTTTCACAGGGAGAGATGTAACACTGAGCTCGATTAAAAAGCTACCTGCAAGTGAAAAACAACTTCTTCCCCTGTGAAATTGCTTCAAGTTGTGGGCCTGAGGCTGGTTTTGGAGAAGAGAGTTTTCCCTTTAGTTGTCACAGTAGAGGTGTTGGGCTGACATTCTTGTTAACTCCCTTGCTGCAAGATCTGCTGTATTTTCTCCGGGGTGAAATGATTGCCTTGGTGCTGTTTGTGGGTCTCAGCTGGGTCGTTGCTAGAGCAGAGGTCCTTCCCTGGGAGTACTGTATCTCTGCCTTTTGTGGGAACGCAGGATTTTGGGGTGTTTGCAAGTCCCAAGAGAGACAGGAGACTCTGTTGCCTGTCAGGGGCTGTATGGATGTACCACACTTGTGCCCTGAGCTTACAGGCAGAGTGGGCAGTGCAAGAAAATGCATTTTATTTCTGTGTACAGGGAGCGATGGACTTGAGGTCCGTCTTGAAGGGCTCAGTGAGTGATGGCCTTGGGGCTGCATGGAAAGCTCATGGCAGTACTTGGGGCGAGACTCTCTTGGTGATGCTGTACGGTCCAGAGCCCGTGCCTGGGTTTCTTTGATGCCTTGTCTGGTTTCCTTTCAATTATTCCCGTTGAAGAAAGACAGAATGGTCAGCTCACTGGTGTGCCTTAACGTCACACAGCGGAGTGGTTTGGGTGGGAAGGGACCTTAAAACTTGTCTTGTTTCTTGTTCCACCCCTTGCCTTGGGCAGGGACACCTTCCACTATCCCAGGTTGCTCCCAGCCCCGTCCAGCCTGGCCTTGAGCACTTCCAGGGATCCAGGGGCAGGCATAGCTTCTCTGGGCAACCTGTGCCAGGGCCTCCCCACCCTCTGAGTAATGCCAGGTATTGAAGGCTGATTAAAGCTATTGTTTAATTAAGGAGAACTTAGCTCCTCTGTTCACAATTCATGATTAAAGGATCTTTTGAAGTAATTCTGCAATACTTTCTTGTTCCCTGCCTTTCTCTCCTTTATCGTGGAGAAAGTTCCTCGTGCTGAGCGTGCCCCAGCTCCGCGGGCTGAGCGCTATTACGGGACCGCAAACCTGCTGGCAGATCTGGCTGCTGCCAAAGGCATCCCAACATTAAAAAGCCCTGCAGAGGGGTGGAAGGGAGTTCAATCTCAGGATACGCTGATTTGGAAAGGGAATCCAAACAAAGAGGCTTTTCAGCAGAGGCTGAGGCTTGGCTTCTCTCAAGGGCAGTTTGGGCTTGGGGAAGCATCCGGGAGGCGGCGAGCGGAGCAGGAGTACATGAGCTGGATGCCGCGTGGTGTAAGGTTTCCCAGCACAGCCTGGTTTTGAGTTACAGGCTGGGGAACTGGCTGTAAGCTCTCCTCTCCTCTCCTTTCTTTTCCCTTTTTCTTTTCCTTCTCACCCCCCCTTTTTTTATTTCTGTTGGAAACAAAGGAGAGGTTTAGGCTTCTTTCTTTTTTTTTAATAAAGGTTCCCATCCCCTGCAGGTTTGGCGGTGCCTCTTCGCTGTTGATGCTGGAGGGGGACCCGTTGACCTGGAGAAACCCTTCGCAGGGTCCCACGCCGGCCTCACAGGGATGTTTTATTTTGCTCAGAAAGCTCAGCCCTCTCAGGGGCTCACCGAGGGCGCTCTGGCAGGAGCCAGCGTTCCTGAGGGGACAGGCACCTCGTAAAGAAGTTCTGGCTCAGATAAGAAGTGAAATGAGGTGGATGCTGGGGCACCTTCTTCGCAGCAGGAGGGATGCACAGTGGAGGGGTTGTCTGCCAGGCCCCCTGTTCCCATGGCAGCCCTGTCCCTCGCTGTGACACCTCTGGTGCCACCACGTTCCCATGAGGTGCCAGGAGGAGCTGAGCAGGGAGGAGGTGCTACCAACCATCCCAACCAACCAGTTGGGGTTTTTTATAGGCACCAGATGGTTTTAATAGAGGAAAGCTGAACTTCTTATGACCCTTCCCCACAGACGTTGTTTGTTGTTTTGTAGTTGTGGCCAGGACAAAACTCTGTTCCAGAACCTGCAGTGAATGGAGAGCTTGGTGCCTTCTTCTCCCATCCCATCATAAACCCCCCACTGCCCCCATGCTCCTCTGCCTGCCCTGACTACAAATGGTCTGGGGGACACTGCTGGGCATGGAAAACTTGAGGCTTTCCACTGATCCCTGGCTAAAGAGATTAGCAAGAGCACAAGCTGGAAGAAACCGAAACATCTAAAACCAAAGCACAAGGAAGCAATAAAATGTCAGGCCATGTTTTTCCTGCTGGTTGATTAAAAATTCTCCTGATAAGCAGGAAAGCTTTCATGGCTGGACAAGACCTGTATCGTGTCAAATGCAGTGAAAGGTTTATTAGAGAAGGATAAAGCAGTGCGAGCGTTGGGTTGTACTTGCAGCCCTCCTGGAATTGTTTTCCCCCACGGCTGAAGGGCAGTGCTTTTTGGGAAAGAGAAAGTCAAGCAGAAGGAAATGAGGCCTGGATCTCCGTGCTCCCCATGGAGAAACCCATGAGCAGTGGCAAACCAGGGAGCTTGGAGACCTGTGCCCAGTCAGTGCCAAGATGCTTCGCTGGGCCCATGGTTTCCTTCCAGCCCGAGAAATCTTCTTGGGATCAAACACAAGACAGGAATGACAAAACAGGAAAACAAAGGGCTCACTTCCATGCTGTTGTGTTTGACTTCCCAAGGTTTTAATTGCCAAGGGCTGCATGGGGAGCCAGCTGGCTGCAAAGGGATGCAGATCTCCAGTAAGAGAGGCAAAGGGATGCAGATTTCAAGCAAGAGAAGAAAGGCTCTTTTTTGTTGTGGGTTTTCTTTTAATCTTTTGTCAGAGATGCTGTCTTGTGTACATTTCCCCTCCAAAAAATAAATTATCACTTTTAGTTACCTGCTTCCTCAGCTCCCCCAGCTGCTGTTAAAGCTCCTGCTGTTATTGTTTTGCTACCTGTAGGAGTAAGAGGGTGAAAGAAGCAGGAGAAGCAAGTGTGGAGTGCAAATGGTACCTCAAGTTTAGAATTTTTCTCCTTGGAGCAGAAAAATCTCTGCTTTTTACAAAGAGAAAACACAGTAGGTGGTTTAACTTGGAAGCCCTTGGCCCATGCTCCAAGAGATGTGCATTTCCCTGCAGATGTGGTACACAGTGTCAGCAGGATCAGGCCCGCCAGTGTGTGGCCCTGGGAACAGGCTGGACAATCCCAATTTCACTGCCAAAACCTTGTTTTTGTGTGCTAACTCAAAAAGAGGGGGGGAAAAGGCCAGCTTAAGATAAAAAAAATATTGATGATAATAATAATAATAATAAAGAAGCATGGGATATTTGGCACGCCGGGTGTGTAAATCTCGACGTTAGCTACCTGTGAATCATCCAGCAGCACGTTAATTGGTACCCCTCAGTAGATGAGGATTTGGCACCAGGTCTGCATGTAATTACAAGCCACACACAGAAGGACACAGGCAGCTAATGAACTCCTGCCAAACTCCAGCTCCGCTTCTGCGGCTTTTGAAGTCTGCTGGTCTTTCAGCGTTTTGTATGGTAAGCACTGAAAGGCATCAAATCACTCCTTTGACAGTGTTTAGAAAGGGTTGGTTTGTTGAATAACCCAGTCCCTCCAAAGTCCCAAATCTGAGAACTGGAGCATCTATAGGCTCCTTTCTCAACAGAGCAGTAAATAGGCTGGAAATAGAGGACACCCCTGAGGAGCTGCCTTGCTCCTGCCTCACTGACAGGAGCCAGAGGGCTCCGGTTGCCACGATGGGCTGCAAGAAAAGAAACTATTTCCACTTAAAAAAATACTTCAGAACAATCCCGCTGTTGGGATGCTTTTTTCCCCCAAGCCTCAGTGTTTCAAACTGAGGCTGTGCACAGCATCTCTCATGGTTTTGGAGTCGCACTGGTGTTGTGAGTGGGGTGGTAAAAGGGTTTTTGGAGGGTTTCTGCCCTATTGGGAGGGCAGGTCTTCATGGTGCTGGGTTTGGAAGGTCGTGGTGCTTTTTCATGGATGCTTGGTTGCTGGGATGGGATTTGAGCCTGAGCCCTTCTTTTCATGTCTGAGGTGACAAAGGGAGTAGTTGTTGAGATAAAAACAATTTCCATGAAAACCTGCGATTTTCAGGCAAACATACCAGGCGGGTTTCATGGCAGTACCATGGTGAAGAGGAATAATGCAGCTTGGCACGAAGCCGTTCCCAAAAAAAAAAAAAGGGGGAGGAGAGGAAACAGAAGAGCCTTTGTCAAAATTAACTGCATAAAGAAAAAGGGACTCCTATTCCCTTGGGCTTCTTTAACCTTTTTTCCTCAATTTATTCACACGTTCCTTGACAGCAGGGCACAGCATTGTCGCAGGAGGCTGGAAATGGAAATTGAGAGTTCTCCAGTTTTGGTTTCAAAAGGCACGGTACATGTTGTGTCCCTCGAGTCAGTGTGAATAGAGCCTTGGCCCTTGCCTGTGCCATTAGGATGTGGCCCAATTCATCCTGTCCCTTAAAGAAACAGGGTTGTGAGATGTCACCTGGCTGCAAAACACAGCCCTGTTGGGGAGGTTTGGGCCGTGCATGGGAAAGGGGCTGGGGTGACAATGTGGCTGTGCCCACCCTGGCTGGCCCCCTGCTTGCAGAACAGGGTGGTGAAGTTTTCAGTGTTACTGTTACACTGGATTTGCAGAATCTTCGGTTTCTAAGAGGGATGAAAGCACCCAGAAGTCCGAGATGGTGTGCGGCATGGAACCATGCTGTCTCAAAAAATTCTGTTTGCCTTTCAGGGGCATGAATAATTCATAAGATCTTGTCCAGATGGAAATAGAGGATGGACCAGGGTAAATCCTTATGAGCAACATGAGGTGGACACCTCTGTCACTGCGGGTGATGTTTTCCCTTCAAAATACCCCATTCCACCAAAGTAACTCAAACTTTAGGCAACAAGGTGTCAGCATGGCCAAGGCAGCAGTTGTCATACCTCCTCCTTCCCCTGCGAAGTCTCCTTTCCCTGTAATAAGCTGTTTTAATTAGGAGCATGATTTTTACTTAGTTTTTAATATTACCCTGGTACCAGCACAATCTCAGTCATATCATGTCTTGCATCATGTATACATTAGGATGCCACTCTGTGCAGTCAAAATACAGAGGAACAAGAAGAATGGTAATATTACACTTTTTTAACCCATTGATAAATAGGCAAAGCCTTGCTGAGCTCTGCTCTGGGGACCACCAAGATCAACCCCCATCACTTTAAGGGCCTTTGGATCACTTCCACCCACGTCTCTCTGCCTTTCAGCACTCTGGGCCGTGCTTTATGTCCTGGAAACTCTACCAAATCGCGACTACCGAGGGGGAAAAGCTTCATTTCCAGTTAATCAGGGGAGTTGTGTAATACCATTTTCTCCTGGGGAACTTCCAGAAAAAAGAAAGGAGGAGAGGAAGGGGAGGGGGAAAGGGGGGTATTACATAAAGCAAGTATATTAAGAGGAAATAAATTATGAATTAAAAGTGATTAGTGAACTTTTAAGGAAGGGGTCAGAAGTGCTTTTTGGAATACAAACTTTTTAAGCTTCCAGTGCTTGTATTAGGTTACAGAGTTATAACCCAGCCTTATTTGTGCAGGTGGCTGCTGCTTCAAATCCGAAGAAGGATTTTGCATTTACAATAGGTACATTGACAGAACTGGGTCAGAAAGCTACTGGTGGCAGGCTCAGGGCTATGGCCAGGGGCTCTGCTGCCTCCTGCACAGGGGCAGTTTCTCCCAAAAACATGCTTAATTACAGTGGCACTGCCCGGCCTTGGTGCTCAGGAAGATGTTTGGGAAGTTCAGTGATGAAGTTTGATGAATTTTTATTAAAGAGACCTAATGTTGACCAGGTTAACTGGCTTCATTTTCCCTTCATACTCTTTGTGTCTTTACTGATTTAAAAATAATAGAATTTTGTTGACTGCATTGCACTGGCTACAGTTTTATATTTCCACCTGTTCTTGTTATGGTTCAGGTTGGCCATGCAAAGAGGAGGAACCAGGGCTTGTATGTGGGAGTCATGGGGAACAAGAAGCTGAGATAAGGAATTTTTGCTTGCTATTTTATGTGTTAAAACAGCACCTATAGCTCACAAAATTTTCCTCTTGAATAGAGGTGATGGAGTGGTTGGATGGGGCCCTGAGCAACCTGATCTAGTGGGTGACATCCCTGCCCATGAGTTGCAACTAGGTGATCTTTAAGGTTCCTTCCAACCCAACCCTTTCTATCACTCTGTGATTCTATATGAGTAGGACAGAGTTGTTATTATGTGGGGAAATACTCAGGTTCACCCAGCCAGTGGGATGACGGGGACAAAGGGGAGCAACTGCTTTGCTCACCCATCAGTTTGGCAGAAGTCTCTCAGATTCCCCCCAAAAGAAACGGGGTGTTGAGTGTTGCTGGGGCTGGGCAGTGGTCTGGGCAGTGGCCGGAGCCCTTCCTCGAAGGCAGAGCCCAGAGGAGTGGTGGTGAGAAGCTCGTTCCAAACCCCGCTGACCGGCAGAGCAAACCCTGCTCGCTCCATTTGTAATTGAAAACATAATAGTCACCACAGTGTGCTTTTCACACGAGCTGTTTGCCTTCGCCATTGCTGAGTCCACAGGCACGTCTTTATTTTTTTTAATTTTTCCCCTCTCTTCAAGCTGGGTCATCCTAGGTCAGGCTTGTCGTATCTGTGAGACTTCCAAAGCACATGGATGTGCCGAGGTGCCTCAAAAGGTGTTGACACTTTGGGGTTTTCATGGGTGTTGCATTTTATCCCTTGCTGTAGACAATGTGAAATGATGGCTTTGTTTCCATAGAGTTTGGCTCTGGATTCCTGTTGGTAATGTCTTTTATATTCACCCTCTCCAAATTTGCTGGTTGGCCAGTCTGGTTTAAATCTGTTTTACCCCATGAATGCAGAATTTTATATGGACCTACATATTGTGGCTTGGATAAGACCTTTTGTTCTTATTAATGCATTCTTAAGTATTGAAAATATATGTGCACTTTATATTAAAGGTTTTTTAATGCATCAGCTCGCGCCAAGCTCTCTTGAGGAGCAACTCAATGCCCTTCTTAGAATTCCTTTCTCTTTCTTCCTTTGTATGTGGTCCTTACCTTTGAAAACAGGTAACAGGTACTCACTAAAAGCACTTTTTCTCCCAGAAAAAAACAGTGGCAGCGTTCCTGTCCATCTGGAGCTCTTGGAGCTGGCACGCTGTGCTCGAGCCACATGAGGAAGTGTTTCTACTCTTGGTTTCAAATCCAGAGGAATTTGCAGTGCAAGAGGATAATTTGGCATTTGGCTTAAAGTATTTGTGACCAAGAACCTTTTCATAATAATGTTCTCCCAGGATGGCTGGGTCAATAAATAGGCTCCAGGTTGCACAGAGGGGTATTAACCGCGAAGGATGAGAGTCATGGAATCATGGAATGATTTGGGTTGGAAGGGACCTTAAGGCTTGTCTTGTTCATGGGCGAGGACACTTTCCACTAGACCAGGCTGCTCTAAGTCCCATCCAGCCTGGCCTTGGACACTTCCAGGGATGGGTTTGGGCAGCAGGCAGAAACATCTGTCATTCCTGACACTATCTTTGGTTCCTTTTAAAGGCACTTCTCAAATACCTCTGCAACCCGGGGTCATCATTGTTATAGGGTTGTCCATATAGAAAATAAATACTTTTGGCTTTCTTCTTGTTTGCTATTGCACTAGCAGGCATGAGAAGATGTTTTGCCCAGTGTTCCTGATTAACCAATTCTTACTAAAAACAAACAAACCAACCCCAAAAAGTAAGAATCCAGAAAATATCATTTTCTAGGTCAAAATTGACCTGTGTCTGCCCTCTAGGAAGTCTTTTGGACTCTGTAGCATCTGGTGGGCCTAAAATGGCGAGGTTTGCTTTGAAGTTCCTATGATTTGGCTGAAAAATAATAATAATGATAATAATATAGTGTACGAAATTGTCAGTCTCTTCATGGGAAAGACACAAGACAGATTAACATAGATGGGGCAAATGTTCATGGGAGTTACATGAATGAACCTACAGCAAGTAGAAAATTACCTAATTACCTAAATTTTTTTTTTTTTTGTGGAAATCAACCCATTGTGTCCTAGAACTTTTCCAAAGAGGTCAAATCAGAGAAATGCAATATATACGGATCCTTGTTTATCGGTTCTTTAGTAATCTAAAGCAGGTACCTGTTTTACCATAAAGTCTAGGGTTTGTTTGTGTGGAGAACTTTCTCTCCTCATGTGTCTGTGTAGCTGAGAGTAGTGGAACTGTAATAGAGTTGAATGGGAATCTGTTTTGCAAACAAAGGTATTAGGTGTGTTTCCAAAATACAGGCAGATGCACAGATGCTGGACTGCTGGAATCAAAGTGAAGGACAATTAAGGCTGTGCAGGTAATAAAATAGCCGAGGTGATGGTTAGCACAGTTGTCTCCTTGTCCTAGTGAATATATGGTCCACAAGTATCCAGATTCAGTCATAAAACATTGGAAAAGAGGCACATCACTGATGTTTTCAAGACCTTTACAACCCCAAATTTAATGGCTCAGTCCAGGCTGCAGTAGGATCCTTATTTTGGCTGACACTGGGCTGTGGATCTGGTCCCTTGAGATTCTTTTTTTAGCTGACCAGGCTCCCACCATTCCTTCGGATACACCCAGTGCTGGTGCAGAGCTGGGCTCTGGTTTTGATTGGCAGCACATGCCTGATATGGCAAAAATGTGGAAATACTTCTATTCTTCGGGTTATTAAATTTTATTTATATTTTTATATATATATATATACACACACACACGTAAAATGTAAGTTGGCTTCAAGAGTTGCCAAGGTTGGCCTTGCAGTGCTGCAATTCTTGTCTGAAAGTTTTGGGAAGCCAACTTTTAAAACCCCAATAAAAGCCTACCGTAGGCTAATCTAGTTTATATGCATTTTTAAATATGTACAAATACTGTAAACCAAATAAGGTTTATATGTACCCAAGATCAGCCACTAAGTACTTCAAATAGAAAGTCTGTCTCTTGTAGGTACCCAAATATTTACAGAATGTGACTTGAGTGAGGAATTGGATACCTCACTCAGCCCAGCCAAATTAATTAATGGTCTTTTTCACTTATTTAGGTAGATATCTAATCTAGTGAAACCCTAAGAACACCCAGGGCCTGGACAGTGGCAAGCAAAAGCATCATGGAATACTTGTTAGAAATTACCACGGCTTTGTTGAGATAGCCAGCAATATCCCACTGACCTGCAGGGTTGAAAGAACAAAGGTTTAATGGAAAAAAAGCCCTGAACTCTGTCAAAACCAGACGTTTAAAAAGATAAAGGTGGTGATGGTGTTTAATTTGTTGCAAAGGTGAAGGCTGGGCTGGGAAGATGAGAGTGGCCTGGGTGGGTCACTGCACAAATGCCTCTTGCCTTCCGCTCCCGCTGCTTTTTGATGAGTGGCCAATGAAAGCTTATCCCCTTTTAAATTTTTTTTCCCCCATTAAATCTGCACAAGTGTTAACTTTTCAAGGACTCTGAGATTCAAAGTGCTGTATCCAACACAGAGCCCTTTTTTTCTCCTGCCTTTGATTTTTATGCACATTTCAAGCTGGTGAGAGAGCACACGGGGGTTTTGTTTAGGCTTGGTGGTGGGGTTTTAGCTTTCAAGCTGCCAGCCTTCCCAGGATTATTGCTTATTAACTTCCTCTTAATAAAGGTGCTGACCAAAGAAAGGAATATTTTTTCCTTGGTGCTAGATTTCCAAACTCGATTGGCTTTATTAAATGGAAAGACAAATAAATTCAAACCCTACTCTGAAATACCTTAGCATAGGACACCAGCAGTTAGAGGTCACCAAGTCACTTGGACTTCCTCCCAACAAAAGCAACATCATTTTTCAATGTCCAGCCCCACAGCATCCTGCAGTGCCTCACACAATTCCTCAGTGTCCACACCTGCTCCGTGCCGCTCGGAGCGGGGCTGAGCCCGTTTGGATGGGGCAGGATCAGTCCTTGAGAGATTTCTGTTATGCTCATGGTTTGGAGCCGTGTTTGATCTCCTGCAGCATAGCTGGATAAAAGCTTGTGGTTGGTGTTTCCTTGTTCTGTTGTTAAAGCAAAAAATCCCCGTTGGACGAGGAAAAGAAACTTTCCTTCACCTTGTGAAGGATGTTACAGTTCAGAAGGTGATTTCAGCACCGTTTACCTTTTTCCATTGGAAGAAGCAAATCCCCTTGTTTTATGCTTTAGTTTCCTGTGAGATGGGGATAGCAGCCCTTCTCTGGTTGCACAGGTCCCTTTGGATGTGCCAGTGTTGTGTCCATGCTTTAGGACATGGCCCACAAGCTGCTGTGTCATTTCTCAGCATGGAGATACTGATATTGAGGAGGATGTGAGGCCCTTCTGCAGAGTTCCTAAAGATTTTGCAGTTGTACGTAGGTGAGTTGTAGCCACAGACGGAATGACCAGATGGGACCATTTTTGGAGAAAAGCGACCATCCCCTAAATCAGTGTAATTTTTTTGCCTGCCCCGTGCATCTGTCATTCACTTAAGTGCAAATCACTGTTTCCTGAAATGAACCTCTTGTGTCCTCAATAGTTTAGTACCAAGTGTAGGGATGGGAAGTGGTGGAGGTCGAGATTTAACACCTTTATGGGGTTCAGCTGTTGAATCTGTAGATTCAAATCATTGCAGCCAGGGATGCACAATCTGATTTCCCTATTAAAATGCTGAGTCAGAGAGGCAGACTGGGGCAGGAGAGGTGATGAGGCCAGATGTTCCCTCCTCACAGTACAACCCTACCCTTCCTGGCTTCCATTTCCAAGGTGTGTGGGCTGTAAGCCCCACTTCTGGATGCTTTTGCCTCGGGCAGATCTCCTAGTGTGAATAATGTCTCTGTGGTGTTTTGCTGAGGGATCCCAAAGGCATCTCTCTCTGCATTTAATTTTCTGTCTTATTCCAGACTTCCCTCTGTAGTGTTTTTTTCTGCAAAGCCCATGCTCTGGCGGCCTTTTGGCACCACTACAGGTTTCTCCGTGCTGGCACCCCCTCACCAAAAAAAACCGTGGGTGTTGACCTACTCCCTCAGAAAACCCATCCTCTGAGATACAACCTTGCGGAAGGAAAGCCCTCTTGAGCACAATTTATTGTTTGCCATGGGCTGGGGTCTTCCATTCCTTGGGTGGAAGAGCAGCCTCTCACCCAACCCTCAAAATCAAGGGCATGTTATGTCTTCTAAGTAATATTCATTCAGTTATAGGGTGTGTGTTTATGTTTCTCATGTTAAAAAAAGGGCAAGGGGAAAAAAAAAAAGGGAATCTGAGGTTAGTGTTTTGCTGGAAAAGTATCAAGACTTGATTGGCAATATCCCGCTAAACCACAAGTTTGTAGGAGAGAAAACAAACCCATCGGATTTTCCAAACTATGCCTATGTGCTTTATGAAAATGTGTCCCATGTAGGTCACTTATGCTCTTATTATAGCTGTGGCAAGTGTACGCGTTATTGAAACACGGAAATACTACCCCATGCTGCTCAACGAATGAAAAGGAAACAAATCTTTATTATTCCTGGGTTCACAGACTATATAGGAACACTATTGTCTTTTTTTTTTCTTTTCTTTTTTTTTTTTAATTTTGTTTTTCTTCAAGGCCGGTTTTGACTTTCAGATGTATTTTATTGTCTCTGGGAACATGTGTTTTGCAGACCTGTCATGCGAAAGCCATTAACAAGAGGAACTGGAGGAATAACAATGAGCCACGTAACCGTGGTGTGTCTACTCCCCAAGTTCAACCCCGCGATGCCGCTCCGGGCGCGCGTGAAACCGGATCGCGCCCAGCGACGTTAGCGCTTCTCCCCCTGCCATTCCTCATCAGGAAACCTAAGGATTTTTTGAGTGGCCCATTAAAACGGGATTGCTGGCATCAGAGGCGGGCTTCTGGGGCCAAGCTGGCTGGGCATCAAAACGGTTAAATCGTGGAATGAAGATCAGCTGGATTCACACGAGATGTCCGATTTTATTTACCAAATCTGAGCTGGCCGGGCAGTTCTGAAACTGTTCCTCACTGGTTCACACATGTGGTGGAAACTGTCCCGCCTTGCCAAGCAACTCGGGGCCAAGAACTTGCAATTAACCCATTTCCAGAGTTTTTAGAGAGGACCTGAAAGGAGTCCTGAGCAGTGGCCTAGATCGCTATTGGGTACTTGAAAGTTACTTTAGTACCTGTTGTCGCTGCTCACAGGTGATGGAGTTTTTTCTTAAGACCAACAAAACCCTGTAGTAATCCTGGCTTAGGTAAACCTATTAACATATAGGAAAAGGAGCCACAGTGGATTGCGCAAAGTGAAATCCGGAGAGTGGTTCATGAGGAGAGCACGGGGAACATTAGTTTGATGACGCTTCTGAACAACATGGATGGTACCCCTTGCTAATCACATCTGCCAGATAGTGTTCACTACAAATGTGCTGTGGACAGCTTTGGGTCAAACCCAAGAGCACTTCATTTTTTATTTATTATTTTTATTCATTTTAGAAGGAAAAACCCTCTGATGTCTTTGACTTCTAGCTGTGTAAACAAACCCACAGATACTTAAGCAAGTTAGTGGTCGACAAGTATTCCCTAATGCCTTCTGTAGGATCTGGGTGTGAGACCTGTTGTCTTGGCCCAAGGACAGCTGGAACCACTGTGCATTTGTTTTTCCCCTTACCTGGGTTTCGCTCTGCAAGTGGGAGGAGGGTTTCCTGTACCTTGTGGTTTATGATTTACTCTGAACACGGGTTTCAGGGAATTTGGGGCTTGGTTTTGTGGGGATGTAGTGCTCCTCTCAATGATGGGCTTAACAGCAAAGATGGATGGGGAAACTGAGGCAAAGGGACGGAGGGTGCCCTGCCCAAGGTGACGTTGTGGCTGGGAAACACCCTTCCAGGTTTGAGGCAGTGCTGTATTTCTCTGAAAAACTTTAAAAAGCATGGAGTTACGGACGTGCTGCAATTTCCAGGTGTCCCCTCCATACTGTGTGTCCTTACCCACGTTCTTGAGCAGATCTGCTCCATGCCTGGTGCAAAGATCCAGCCAAGATGTGCAGACACAGGAATCCTGCACAGAAGGTTCACAGATAGTATTTAAAACCCAGATTTCACGTGGCTTTATTGTGACTGAAGGTGAACAGGCTCCGATGGGAGTTCACTGGCTTTTGTGGATGGGCTGGTCCTTGCATGAGTGGGTCAAGGATGGGTGTCCTGCAGCTGCTCAAAGCACAGGATTGTTGCATTAGTAGGTGCAAACACTCTCAGAAAGCTGTCAGTACACCCTGTAAATACAAAGAGGAGTGAGTGCAGGAAGGCCTCAAAGGCAGGGGAGTGATCGGGATGGAGAGTAGCTGGGCTGGCCAGGTAGGAGAGAAGCCCCGCGGATACTCGATCCTGCCGTGTTTGTTTGCACAGCTCTGAGCTGCTCTGCCCAGGGCGCTCGGAAGAGCATCGGGCCCTCCCCGGAGAAAAGTGCCAGATTGGTTTTCATGGCCTTTTGCTGAGGGATTGCTCCAGGGGTCTGTTCCTGTAAGTTAATATTTGCAGCGCACAGGGCTTAACTGGAACCAGGCTGCACAGACATCTGATAACCATAACAGAGGAGATGCTTTTTCCCTGCAAGACCAGCTTGGAAAAACAAATCCCAATGCTATTCCCTTTGGAAAGATAGCCACATGAAAAGAAAAGCACCAGGAAGGGTGATGCATGGTTTGCAAGGGGTTTTCTAATTGAGTGTTGGGGGGTTTTTGTGAACTGCTTGTGTTTGCCTGTATTGCTGATGGGTTCGGTTGTTGTCTCCCCTTCTTTGCAGCCGGGTTGCCGTTCCTCATCATCGAGACAAGCACAATCCAGCCCTACCAGAGGGGCTTCTACTGCGACGACGACAGCATCAGGTACCCGCAGAAGAACGTGGAGACCATCAACGACGCGGTGCTGTGCGCTGCGGGCATCCTCATCGCCATCCTCGCGGTGAGTCCCACCTCCAGAACCTCGTCCTCTGTCCCGGGAGGGGTTTTTGGCACCTCTTTGTCTTGCTAATGTAGCCACGCAGTCTACCGGGTGCACATCTCCTGTGCGATTTGTTTGACTTTTGTAAGCGTGGAGTTGCAGACATTTACAAATGAAAGCTTGTAATGAGAGGAATGAGATTACTCTTGAAGCCTGTAAACAGGCCCAAAGCTGTTTGGGCAAGTCTGTGAGCTTCACAAGAACTTTTTCACCCTCCAGTAGGAGTTCAGAGTAGAGGCAAAACCGCTTGAGTGTCAGTAAAGACTTGGCATGGTTTGTCCCTATTCAAATAACTCTTGGTATTTGCCTATTTTATAAGGTTTAAAAAACAAAGAAAGGATACATCTTTTCAGCTAACCAGTGCCTGGAAAATTTAACAGGTTAGTATTAGGTTTTTAAGAGATTGCCTATTACAGCTGTTTTTAAAAGACAATTAAAACCTTCCATGGGGAGCATATTCCCAGAGTCCTCGCTTTAAAAAGTAGTTAATGCCCCACCTTCCTAAAGCCTCTTCATTTTCCTTCTCCTGCCAGTTTTTCTGGAGCTGTGCTAGGAAAGGATTGCATGGCAAGAGCTTTATTTGTCAGGCAAAAAGCTGAACTCAGCCCATGAGTTGAGCCTCCTTATGCCAGTGTGTGCCTGGTCTGGGGCAGAAGACAAGAGCTCTGTCTCCTGGTTGTTGCTTAAACACTTCCAGCTAAGATGAAATTCCCCTGTGAAAAGTCCCGACATTCTCCTTCTCACCTGCTGCCAGAACAGCTCAGGTGCTTTCCCAGAGTTGCCACCTTCCTCTTGCTGCTTCAGCTGGGAGGGACGGAGATGGAGAGATCAGGAGCACTTGTTCCTCTTGTAGCTTTTGTCAATCCTTATAGGTACAATGTCATGGGCAGTAGATATTTTAGGATGGCACGGGGCCTGCCATCCCATTCTCAGCCTTGCTGCTTCATGGTATGGATATCTCCATCATTTCCTCGTCTCTCCATCATTCCCTGACCACATACACTCACTCAGCAAAGTAGGTCCCCAAAACTGCCCTGTCCCTCTGCCCCTCTCCCTCCCCAAAACAAGCCCAAAAGGTGCCAGGCCCCCAATTCCATAAACACGGCAGAATTTCACCCCGCAGGTGAATGATCCCCGAGTGTGGAAAAGCCATAAAAATGAAATGAAAAAGCCTCTCATTTTCGCATTACTGCCGGAGCTATCGGCACGCCAGCTCCGTGCAGAGTGTGCTTCTGATCCCTAATGAGGCAGTGGCAAATACAGGAGTTGGAACAGAAACTGGAAACATAATCAGCTGCCTATGTGATCCATCAACTTTCTACCATGAAATAGCAGGTCAATTAAAAGAGAAAGAAAATCCCCAAAGAATTGGATGTTTCTGCCCTGGTTTCACTGTGCCCACAACAAATGTAACTTAATAAGGTAAATTCAAAAGCTCAGTTATTTGCTGTTGAGTGACACAAATGGCTAACGAGGAACCGAAGCAACAGATTTCTTTGCTATGGCAGCCTGCATGGAAAATTCAAGTCAGCCTGACCTCCTTTTTCAGATGTAACCCAGATACCAGAATTACTGTAGCATAATAGGAATTCCTTCCAAATCCACAAAGCACTGACTCCGCTCCTTTCGCTCACATCGTTTGCCTTTGGAAGGCAGGGCAGTGGTTATGAGGACTTCCAGGGAGCTGGCTTTTGGGGTGAAGCAGCCAAAATTCCCCTCTCTTTACGTGGCGTCACAGGCAGTCTAGCCTGGGGTGAAAAGGTCCAGGTCATGTTTTAAGTGGCTTGAGGACACCCAGAGAGTTTGTTAAGTAAATGGCAGAGGTGAGACCTTTGCTTCCATCAGGATGTGAGAGGATATGCATTTGGTTTTAATATCTGTGTATTTACTGACTTCAGGCAAATTTCCATGCGGATGACACGGGAGAGGCTCGAGCCCCCGGGCTGTGCACTCTCCCATCTCTCCTGACTGCTCTTGGTGCTGGAAGGTGGTTGACTAGATGTTGGTGGTCCCTTGGATGGCCAGGAGAAGGTGACACTCCTTTTCCTGAGCCTTGTAGGGGTACCACTGCTGTGGTCCCATGTCCCCACCCTGGACAGGTCTTGAAAGGCTATGAAAAATCCCTAATAAAATGAATTTGCTAGGTGATCTGAGTTACACAGCTGGATTGGCTGGTTCTTTTACAGTCAAAGGTGATACACTGCAATGTGATTAGCACAGAGAACATTACACCAAAAGCAAGTGGCTAGAAAAGCTCTAAAAGTAATCACAGGCTAATTGGAATTGCTGGCGATACCTTATAATAACAATGAAATGGGCTTGACAACTGAGAGTCTGCAAAAAGCATTCACAGAGAGAAAATTTTGATGTTGGCTTCTCTCTAGTGACCAGCTTAAAATATGTGCACCAGTCCTTGGGAGTTGTGCCCATCACCTGGGGATGGCACATGTCCCATGTGGATGGCTTGCCAGGAGTGCAAGGCATGAGAAGAGCCTGATATCTTCAAAACTTGTTTTCTTTTCAGGATGTCCTTCCAGTCTGTGCACATCTGTGCTCCATTAGTTTTTCACCGTCCTGCTTTATCTGGGACAGCACTGCCAAAAAAACAAGTTTACCCAATTTTTAGCTTCTCATTAAGTTGATCCATGGCTTTCGCTAACTGGGGAGGGTTCCTGGGTACCCAGCAGCATTTTAGTGAGGGAATGAAGGCTCCAATTTACAATCTGCTAAATGTGTGCAATTACCCAGACCACCAACGGTGAGAGAAAAATATTAATCCCCAGACTTTTGTTGGTCCCTGTTTAAAATGGTCACATGCCTTTCCCAGGCCAAGAGCCTCAGGTTTGTGTGGATCTGTTTGTGAGTTCGCAGTAATGGCACATCTCCCAGTGTCAGATATCATCCTTAATTTGTCTGGTCTTCCCTCTGCTAAAGCCATGAGTTTTGAGCCTCAGAGCTCCCCTCCTTGTGAATTCAGGCTTTTGGGAGTGGACCTGCCCTCGTGCAGGAGCCTCTGTGTCCACACAGAGCAACCTCCCTCTGCAGGCCTCACGCCAGCAGATTTCCTGGCTGGCAGCTTCTGGTGGAAAATGGTCCAAAATGGAGATAAACCATGGTCTTTGGAGACTGTGAGGATGAAAATGATGCTGAAGCCAGTTAGCTGCAGCTCCCTAAACAAGTCTTGGTCACTACCAGGTTCCCAGGAGGAAATCTCAGCTGTCACATGTAAACCCCAAATGGTGGTGCAGCCACTCAAAGCATTTCCGTGCATGGTAGCAGAGCCCACTCTAGCTTGGCATTTATTTTCTGTTATTACAGTTGTATCTCTTTTTGATAAAGCCTGCTTAGCTGCAATTTCAGCTGCCTTAGGTCAACCTTTGTTTTTTCAAGCCCTGGTACGAGTGAGTTCAAACAATGATACAGCTTCAACTCTTCTTAGTCTAATTGCCATACTTTTCCAGTTTATTAGTTTCCAAAGGTTGTGCCAAGCTTTTAAAAAAGGTAGGCAGGGGAGCCTCGTCTCCTGCTTTTGGCTGGCAGGCTGCCACGCCGGGAGGAATATTGCTGGCTGCTCCAGAAAGGGATTAACATGAAGGCATTTTTCCTGACAGTTAATTTTACGTATCACAGTCCCCGTGACTACAGAGAGGCAGGGACAAGGGGGCATCCAAAAAAAAAACCAACCTTGCCTTGATTTATTACTCAGGTATAAAAACATTTAGAGTAATGAATGAAATCCTAAAGCTGTAAATCTGGAGCTTAAAATTTTGGTGTGTAGCGTGACGGAGAACAATTTAAACCTTTGGCTCTTTGGGAGAGGTGAGGCATTTGGACTTCATTTCACAGCCTGATTTTCATTAACCTGCCTTTTAAGAGTCATGAATGTGAGAAGTTGGGTCCTCTGCTCCCTGACAGTGATTTATGGCGATATTGTCAAACCTCAGCACCCCTGACACAAGAAAAACATAATCTGCTGCCGTGTGATGGCAAGATCCCTCAAAATGCCCCCGAATAACTGGACTTTTTGGAGGCCTTGAGAGGTCTGAGTTGGGTCTGCTGGCAGCAAGTTTTGGGCCAGAATCTGAAAAATTTAGGGCTTTCTGTTTGTTCCCCTGTTGTGTTAATGATTTTAAGAGAGGAAGATAAGCAGGCTGTGCATTTATTTTCCTCCAAAATCAGTTTGATAAGAGGGTAGTGCGTCTGGCCTCTCCCTCCCAACACACACCAGTTCTTTATCTGGTTTATGTCAGTTTTCTTTTCCCACTATGCTGGGGTGTTATTTCACTTTTGTAAGGATATGCCAACGTGCTAACCCAAAATCTACCCTGTTTGGTTTTGTTTATTGGATTTTTCCATAAACAACATGCTGAGCATTGGGAGGGAAGAGGGGGAGGATGGAGAGGCACTGTGCCGCGGGTTCTCCTTCCTCACTGGAGAAGCAGATTCCTGGTTTCACGTCTCAGAGCTGCCTCAGCCCTGCATTTACGCCCACCCCCGGTTTTGCACAGCGTTTTTCCCTCTCTCTAACCTCCCTGTTGTGCTTCCCTCACAGATTATAACGGGAGAGCTCTACCGCATCCACTACCTGAAGGAGAAATCCCGCTCCTTTATCCAGAACCCCTACGTGGCAGCTCTCTACAAGCAAGTGGGCTGCTTTGTTTTCGGCTGCGCCATCAGCCAGTCCTTCACAGACATTGCCAAAGTGTCCGTCGGGCGCTTGCGGCCGCATTTCCTGGCGGTTTGTGACTTGGATTTCTCCACCATCAACTGCGCCAAGGGAGTTTACATCCAGAACTACACCTGCAGGGGAAGTGACAGCAGGGTCCAGGAAGCCAGGTGAGAGCCTGTGGCACCAAAGCCGTGCGTTGCTGCTGCTAAATGTGTCTGGGGTTTCTCTGTCAGCAACAGAGGATTCAAATATGAGACTGAGAGTAGGGTTAGATTGGATATTAGGATGGAATTCTTCCCTGTGAGGGTGGTGAGGCACTGGAACAGATTGCCCAGAGAAGCTGTGGTTGCCCTATCCCTGGAAGTGTCCAAGGCCAGGTTGGATGGGGGCCTAAACAACCTGGGATAGTGAAAGCCATCCCTACCTATAGCAGGGGGGTGGAGTGAGATGGTCTTTGATGTCCCTTCTAGCAGAAACCATTCTAGGATTCTGTGAAATGCTGGTTTTTCTGTGAAGGCCATAAATCCATTTTCCAGTGACCAGCAGTTTCCCTTGGGAAGTGTGGCACTCAGCTGAATAACATTTCTTTTCCTTTCTCTTTACTCCTACACTATTGTTTCCCTGAGCCGCTGCTCAGTGTGGGAATTCACCCCCAGAGCTGAGCTCATGGTGAGCAGCCCGAGCTGTCCTGTGTGGCAGAGCAGAGCTTCTCCTCAGGAAAGGCTTCACCACACAGGCAGGGCTGCCAGTGCCTCTCCTTGGAGCTCTAACACATCCAACAGATGCCCAGTTCTGACTTTTTTGGGGTCACATCCCTCATGCTGCAACAAATTGACTGGAGAAGTTGCTCTCTTCTCATTTCTTTAGGGTCTCCCGGTTATTTGAGGCGAGACGATGAGTTACTGGGTTATCCTGGAAATAACTGCTGTCCCATGAGTAGGCCAGGAAGGGACAAACAATGCGAGCATCCTGTCCATCCGTTCGCTTTCTGCCTCACCAGCAAGCAGGGCGGATAACAGGGCTTTTATAACCCAGAGAACTGGGGGTTGGGGGTCCCTCTGGTCTGGCACCCTCAGATGCCACAGGCAGGTCACTATATTGTAGGGAAAACTGTAATATTGCGGGTTATAGTGGCTGGTTCTGAGCACCTGCTTTGTTTTGCAGGAAATCCTTCTTCTCCGGGCACGCGTCCTTCTCCCTGTACACCATGCTGTATTTGGTGGTAAGTGACCTCACTGAGCTGATTGATCCCCTGCCCCCGTCCCACATTCCCTAGCAGTAATGGCAGGATGAGCCTTGGACATGGAAAGGTGGTTGGAAAAAAAAAAGAGTCTGAGCTGTTGGTGGGAAGATCCACCCTCAGCTGCTGTGGTGTTATTTAGGATGGAGACTCCTGGCGTGATAGCTGAGCTGTGTGTGCAGCTCTGGGATGTGGCCAAGGTGGCAATTAAATCCAAATCCTACTGAATTTGTGGTACCTGTACAATTTCGTTCGCCCCACGTTGTGGTTTCCACCGAGGAGAGTTTGGGGCGAGCCAAAGCGTTTCATGGATGGAGGGGGAGGATGTGCTGCCCTGGCCGTGTCAGGAGGTGATGCCTGGCTCCGAAATGTGCCAGCGGAGCAGGTGGAGCAGCCTGGTTCCGGAGGGGAGGGCTGGGACTTGTTTTCCTTTGTCAGTGAGAAATGGCTCTGCCCTTCCTGCGCCGGGGCTGGGGCCCGGGTGGCTGCCAAGGTGCTTCCTGCCGGGACTGCGGGAGGCAGCGCTGCCCACACGGGCTGGACACACACACACGGCCTTCTGCGGGGGGCTGCAGAGGGGTTTGTGTCTGGTTTGCCTTTTTTTAAAGTTACTTATTTAATGAAAAATCAAGTTTTGCGCTGCTTTTAAGATTTGTGCTCCTCCTCCATCCCTGGTAATCTCGGGCTAGCAAGCAGAGGAACAGCACTGATAAAAACATGAAACATGAGCTTTTATCTATGAGCAGTGCTCCCCCCATCCCTTACCCTCTGGAAAGATAAGTGACCACTGTTCCCTCCTGCCTTTTCAGCCTTGGACCGCCCTCCCTGTGAGCAGCTTCTGTAATTGAATCACTGAGCTTTCCAGGCAGTTGTGGGCAGCATATTAAATTCTTTCTTTGTTTTCCCTTTTATTTTGTTCTTGGAAAACTTTTGGATGTCTGCAGTGAGCGTTTTGGCCGTTTCCTCCCAGCTGTGTTGCAGTGAAGAGCTGCCTTGGTGATGCTTCACAGGAGGCTCAGCCCATCGTAAAACTCTCTGAGCTGAGTTTGGAAGCTGTCGCTCACACGGGCAGTCGTTCATTTCTGGGGAGGTCTGTGGGCAGGCAGATAAGTCAGCCCTGAGATTCTTCCGAGCCCAGCATCTGGGAACAGCAAGGGCTGCCAGACCCTATTAAGTTGGTCATGGTTTCTCTGCCAGGGCTTGACCCATTTTCTGCAGGGTGCTGGACAAACTTTTTTTTTTTTTCCATGTATTTTTCTGAAAATCCAGCTCTTGTGGAGCAGGTGAGAGACAAATGGGAATACAGTGCCTGGGGGGCTGGTGACAGAGACCCCAAAACTGCGGAGTGCATTCCATGTTCCCACGGGATACATGGAAAACCTGCATGGCTCATTTTCCAGTGCTGCTTTGCACCAACGCCTGCTGCCTGATGTTCTTTATAACTTTGCAACAGATTTCAGAAGTGGTGTTTAGCTCCTCTGTGATGCTTTGGAGCACGGAGGTGCCTCTGGTCTCTCTTTCTGCCCTTCCTTGTCCCCATATGGGAGTACTTGAGCTGTCAGCACTCACCAGCCTCTGCCCACACACCCTGATCCGGGACAGCAGGTTGCTCCACTTATCCCTCTCTATGGAGGGGACAATCCCTTTAAAATTATTTTATTTTTAATTTTTAACTTGTCCCAAAGCTGTGATAAGGCTGGTAGCAGGCTCTGTCTGACCAGCTGTCCCGTTGCCTTGTGCCTTAAGAAGTCAGGAAAAATGACATCAAGTGTTTGGGGATAAATAGAAGGGAAAAAAAGGCAACTTCAGACAAGACAGGTGAGGCAGCCATCTTAAGGCTCTCTTCCACCTGAATGATCCTGGTTCCAGCTTGTCTAGCAGCACCCTGCTCTCCATCCCTCCAACTCCATGGTCACTGCCAGAGCCTGACAGAGAAATCTCACAGGAAAAGGGAGGCAGAAAATCTGACACACTGGAGAGGCAGATAATACCAAAAAATAATAACAAGAAAAAAGAGATTATAGTAAGACAGAGGGATTTTATTTGATGCAAGATAAACCCCACTGCCTTGCCCACCTCAGTGAATGAGTTGGGGTTTTGAAAGCCTGGTTAGGCATGTGTCATCCACCACGGCAGTGCCTGCAGGAGGTGTGCTTGATGGATTTAATCAGGGAATCATCTCAATCAAGACAAAACGGATGCTCCCCTGTTCCTGGGAAGTGAGGGCTGTGCTGCAGCAGGTTGCAGCCTACACTTTGGATACCAGGAGTGTGCCAGGGCCCTCTGCAGAGTGGGGTATCTGTGGGGCTGAGCATGTCCTGCAGAGGTTTGGCAGATCAGCCGTGTCCCGAGCGTGTTCCCGATTGAACAATACTTCATATTTCAAGGATAAGTCACTTCCCGTCTTTCCTGGCGTTCCCTGGCTTCACACTCGGAGCCCCATTCTGAATTAAAATGTTTTCGAGTTTGCTTCACCTGGTGGAGACGGGTGCCAGAAAATTCCAGTCAGTCTATTAAAAGATCCATGGGTTCCCACGCATCCTGTGGGGCTGGATTTGTCCAGGTATTTGGTGGACAGTGGATGAGTGACCACAGCTTTTCCCGGCACAGCAGCCGAGCCCTGTGCTATCCGTGGGCTCCCAGTAGGAAAACATTGACAGATGCCAAGCCCTGGAGGGCTTTGAGGGAACAGTCCCAGGGAAAGGCACTTGCAACACAGTAAAATCCCCTGGGATTTAGCTCTAAATGCTGAGACTCCAGGGCTAAGTTTCTCGCAGCCTTCTTGTCACCAGGAATACTCAATTAACATCAGGCCTTTGTATAAAAAATTTAAAAGGGGAAATTACTCTTGGGTAATCCTCTTTGTCTTAATTTTCCTTGCTTTGTTACTCCTTGGCTGAGCTGTAATACATATTTATAGCAGGCTGAGGAAAGAGGAGGTATGGAGCAGCTTATTCCATGCAGCCCTCTGGAGCTGACCCACACCTCTTGGTTTTGTTTCTGTGGATGTGGGGGAGTCTTTGCAGGGAGCCGTGCATTCTTCCCCCTCCTCAAGCATAATGCTGATTTATTTGCAGCATGAAGTTGCCTGAAATCACACAAAGGGTGCAGAAGAGCTAAATTTAAATATCAGAAAAGCAGAATTAATATCCCTCAGCAACGTTGGCTGATTCTGGATAATATGCAAGCAAACCTTGTGTATTTAATATGTGTCAGTGGGTGAGGCAGAAGATTTCAGAATGGGCTGTGGTGTGTTCTACTGATGCAAATGGAAAATGAGAGATGTTGCTGGGTTTGTGTGTCAGAGGGAGTGTGAGGTTTCTTTCTGGAGCTCCTTGCTGGAGGGTGGAGAAGGTGCTCTGGTGCAGCTGAGCAGTGATGTGCCCTTGTGAAGGAACCTCTGGGGTGGCAGTGGACTCAGAGTCGAGTTCAGTGGTGACCTAAGGAAATGAATAAACTGGAATTACATCAGAGGCCAAGGCTGAGGTGTGAACTGAGCTGCTGAGCTGCTGAGGATATTTCTGATGGGCTGAGAGCATGCTGTGCACTCAGCAAAGGCAGGGAAGAGGCAAACAGCACACGCTGAGAGGTGCTGAGAGGTCTTTGCCTATCTCCTGTCCTTCCCTTCTGTCCAGCTTGGTGCTAAAAGCCAAATCCTGCATTCCTCAACCTCCAGCTGGCTTTGTCCAGCCAGGGCAGTGCATTACACTGGAGTGAGTTTGGGCTGGAGAGGTTTTAGCCTTGTAGCACTTTGGGTACCACTCTGCTTGCAGATGGGGCTGGAGAAGGAGGTCACTTCAGGTCAGACAGCCAGGAACAAGCCCAGCTGTTTCCCAGAAGGAAACTTTAGGTGTGACTAAGGGCCGAGGTTGATGGAGTCCAGCCCTGTGGCGGGGAGAGTGTGAACAGGATGGGGTTTCTGGAGAGCAGAAAGCCCCAGGAGGCTGGAGGTGATGCTCTGAGCCTGTGTTCCCTGCCAGCTCCTCCTCAGTTTGCTCAGAGGTTGTGTGGCTGTGGCATGTCCCCACCAGCGCTGTGGAAGTCCCCTGGCACAGGGAGAGTGATGTGACGTCCCTCAAGCCATCTGCTTTTGTGGTAACTCAGCCTCTGCCAGGAGACAGCGGATGGGAACTCCAAATAGCTCCCACTCTGTGTGATGCCATTCCATCCACCCTTGCTCCTGTTGGTGCTCCTGGTTTTTGCTGCCCTGTGATGATCTGTGGTGGAAATAACCCTGGTTGTGGTCTTGCTCTTCCACCCCCTCCTGGGAAGGGCTCCATTCCAGCTCCACATTCCCATCCATATCTGTCAGTCTCTAGCAGGCAGCATTTCAGATTTGCTCCCACGAGCAAAAAAAAGCCCAAACCAAACAAAACAACAAAAACACCTTCATGAGCAGATCTTCAGATAAATTTCCCGAAACTTCCCATTTCTTGGTAATAGCACTAATTCCTGCTTTAGGGAAATTCTGATCCTTTCAGCCCCTAAATTCTACTTTCACTTTTTGACCTTGTCTTATTAACTGGGATTTTCTTTCATACTGAAGGGAGAGGCAAAGCTTGAAGCACCCCAGGTCTTACCTTGAGAGTATTTAGGGGATCCTGATGTTTGAGAGCAGCTTTTGTAATACTGCATGTTCATAAAATGCCAGTGGAATACGAGGAGTCCTGTTATCCTCTTTTTTTTGTCCTTATGAATGGGGAACAAAGAGCAACTTTTCCATGGCCTTTATTGTGGCAGTAAAAGGAGCTCAGCTGAGCTCCACACACTGGTGTTTGCAGTGTCTGAGGGGCACCTGTTCAGGTGGGTTTTAGTCCTCCAGGGTGTGCAGGTATGGGTGTGAGTAGGGTGCTGGGGACTTGAGGGACACCCAGCACACCCCAAATGATGCCGCACTGCTTTTCACTCCTTTTCCAGGGCTGAAGATTGCACAGGAGGGACACAGTCCAGTCCCAGAAGTGCCTGCTTTATCATGTCTTCAAACTTGCTATTTGCTTTTTATTGCTGATTTTTAATTGGTACTTTGCATCCTCACCTCTAGATGACCTGTTTAGTTGGTTTAGTTTAGGCTTGTGGGATGGAAAGATTTGAGATATCCAGACTGTGCAAGAGTGACAAATGTCAGATTATCCAGCAGCAAATTTCCTTCCTAAGGGATTTGATGGGACGAAGACACAAGACTAAAATAAGGCCTCAGGTTTCAAGTTTTCCTGGTAGAACTGAGAGTGATGGTTTATAATATATAATATTGGAGCTACTGGAACCTGAGTTTTGCACTGTCACCTGGGCTGAGCTGAGGCTCTTGAACTCCTGAACATGAAACTAGAATCATGGAATGGTTTGGAGTGGAAGGGACCTTAAAGGTCACCTATTTCCAGCCCCCTGCCCTGGGCAGGGACACCTTCCACTGGACCAGGTTGCTCAGAGCTCTGTCCAGCCTGGCCTTGGATGCTTCCAGAGATTGGGCATCCACAGCTGTATCCTGCCTGCACAGTAATTCTCTGGGGCAGAAGCTGGGTGCCCAAAGACCATGGCAACGAAAGTTATCATCACAAATACAGAGGACCAGCCCAGTGGTCCGTGTGCTGGGCTGCATCAGCGTGGGCTTGCTTTGGGAGCTGAGACTCGCCCCGTAGCTTTGCCTGCACAAGTTTCCGTGGTGTGGGGTGTGAGATGTGCTCCATGGGGACGTGGCTCCGTTCCCAGGCTCGGGCTGGTTTGCAGATATATTCCCCAGAATCATCATGTGAACTAGCCAGCACCGAGCTGTTTTGGTGCTGCTCCCTTCCATGTTAATTGGCTAACAATCTGGATAATTTGGAGCATCTGCTCCATTCAGATGATGTGATGTTTCGTTTCTTCTGAAGAGCCTAGTGTGTGTTCTTTCCAAAAATGTGTAAATACAATGTTGGTGCAACAGCTGAACATACTAAATCAGCCAAAATTATGCTTCCCCCTTATCAGCTTCCCAATTAGTTCTGCTTTATAGGTCATTTTATGCTTTTATGCTGTCATTAAGTTATTTGTGATTTCAGGGAACCCAGTGAGAGCTTTATGCCCTTTCATATCAAGGTGGTGCGAACAGCTCTGGATGTATGAAAGGGATCATAAATGGGGAGTAACCCCCTTTCCAGCCCTCTGAGGTAGCAGAGCCCCTTGCAGGACGCTGGGTCTGACTCCAGTGCTTCATTTAGGACCAGGCAGAGCGGAGCTGCCAGGCCGAGCCCACGGGCAGTGGAGCTGAGCTGCAGGAGCTGAGCAGCGTTTGCCACGCACTTGCACACCCGTAGAGCCTCTCTGCTCCCCGAGCCTGGAGGCTGCTGTGGCGTCCCTCCCTTCCCACAGCCTTCCTCCCCGCGCTCATCCATGGGCAGGAGTTGCTCTTTTCCTGCCCTCTCTTCCCGCCCAGCTTCCCGGTTCCCACAGGAACCGGCCGTGCTGGGCAGCCGGGACGGAAACGGGCCCGAGATAGTCACGGCAGAGCTGCAATGTCTGCTTGACATCACCTCAGCCTCGTCTTTTTGGGCTGAGCCGGCGCTTTGCTTGTCATTCCCACCCAGTGAGGGAATTCCCAGGCCATGGAGCGGGGCAGCTGCTCCCTGCTTTCCTGCAAACCCAGGGCTCGGGCTGGGAAGCGTGGTGGCAGTGTTAGAGGGTGGCACTGTGCACGCTGTCAGTGGTTGTGGCCGTGTCTGGGAGTTCTCGGGATGGCTCTGAAGGTTTAGCACACTTGACTCTTCCTCTGAGAGATGCTGTGAGCCCTAAATACCCCAGATACGGGACCTTGTTTTTGTTACGCAATAAATAATGCTGGGGAGGAATTTCTTTACTCAGATGTGGTGTTGTGTGGAGGCTGAAGCAGAGCTGGGATGCAGGGGGTCCCAATCCCCTGGTCCTGGCTCACTGAGGCGGGGCTGTGCCCATCCACCACTGCCCTCGTCCCCTCCATGGGTTAAAAACCCCTCCAGAGGCCACACATGTGCAAGGAGCATCCTTCCTCTTTGACAGCTCCCCGTCCTTGAGCCACAGGGCCGTGGCTGCCCCACAGCCACCCCCACAGAGCAGTTGCTGCTGCATGTGCACATTTAGGGCAAATTCTGGCAAATTAACACAACCGGGTTTTTTTGTTTGTTTCCCTCTTTTCCCACAGTTTTATCTGCAGGCCAGATTCACGTGGAAAGGAGCCCGCCTGCTCCGTCCCCTGCTGCAGTTCACCCTCATCATGATGGCGTTTTACACCGGCCTGTCCCGCGTGTCGGACCACAAGCACCACCCCACCGACGTGCTGGCAGGCTTTGCACAGGGAGCCCTGGTGGCTTACTGCGTGGTGAGTGTGGCAAGCAGGGCGGGAACGGCACTGGGAGCGCTGGGAGGGTCCTCTGGGAATAGCAGTGTCTTTGCAACCCACTCATTCAGCTCAGGTGATTCCCTGTTATGGGGATGTGGGTAGGAGGCACTGTGCTCCAGAGGCTTGGTCCCGGCAGCTTGGAGCTCTGGGAAGGTGTTCAGTCGAGGGAGAGTATTTCTCTCTCCACCAGCAGCTTTGGCTTCTCCAGCTGCTCTCATTTAGCCTCGTTAGCAAGGTTTCCCACCAGGAGCTGAGCAGAGAGTCTGGGGTGGTTGGGACTGTAGCTGTTCCCCACACAATCCATCCAAAACCATCGGGGTGTCAGCCTGATGAGGGGAGGCAGACTGCTGGTGGATTTTCATGGCGCAAAAGGGCTTCTGAGAAAGCGCCCGACAAAAGCCGTGCCCGCTTCTCTTCAGCTGCTGGGCTGGTTCTCGTGCCACTTGCTCTCCAAAGGGCAACCTGATTGCACAGCACTGTAACTCGAAGTGACACGTGAAGATGTTTTAAGTTAGCAGGATGGAGGGCACCAGGTCAGGCAGCTGCCTCGGATAGACACAAAGGAGCTGGGGGCTGTGGTGGTTTCTGTGCCTTCCTGAGCTCCTGAAAGCAAGATTTTTAACAGCTCACCACTTTCTGTGGGGTTTTTTGGGTTTTTTTTTTTCTACTGTTCTAAAAGTAAATCAGCCTTGGGAACAAGGAGTTGAGTTCACCAATGTTACATTTTGCAGGGAGAGAAAATAGGTTATTTATGTGCTTCCCACTTGTTGATAATATTCCAAAGCCAAAACAGAAATGTCATTGTTGGGCCGTTTTCATGGAGTATTATTAACTCTGTGAGCAGTAGCTGTTGGGTTTTGCCATTGCCGGGTGCCAGTGTCCCATGCAGGGCAGTCAAATCCCGAGGGGAATGTGGGAGATGTGTGTCTTTATGCTGGGAAGTTGGATAACAGCTGTGTGGAAGGGGAGTGGGGACCAGGCCATCCATCCCTGGATCCCATTAACGATTCCAGGACAATAACTCTCCGGATGCTTGGGATGGGTGTCCGGATGCTTCCTGGCTGGGACGAGCAGCAGGCCTGGCTGTCCCCTCCCAGCCCTCCGGCAGCTGGAAGCTGTGCTGGGAAGGGGAGGCTGTGGCAGGGCTGGGATAGTTTTCCTGTGTCATAGGAAGCAGCTGCTTGGAGTTTCCCAGGCAGGCTCAGGTTTGCCTGCGAGCCTGGGGCAGCCTGAGCTGCTGCCCCAGCCCGTTTTGTGTCCAAACGCTTTGCAGGAAGGGCTCTGTGACCTGGAACATCTCAGGCTGCGGCTTAGGGCTCAGGGCAGCCCTTGTCCCATCCCCTCAGCCTGCAGAGAACCACCAGTGTGCTGTTCTCCAGAACCTGGCCTTGCTGGTGGGAGCCTTTGCCTAGGAGGGCCCGGCAGACTTTCCTCCATTTTGGGAGGTGGCAGCAAGGGACAAGAGGAGGAGTCATCCCAAAACAGCCTGGAGTTTTGCACTGAAGGAGCAGTTTAGCAGCTTTTTGCTGAAATTCCTGGGATGTCCTGGGGGTTCTTGCCCAGCTCTCCCGCACGGGCTGCTCTGAAACAGAGGGAAGGACCTGGAGACCCATCACCTCCAACCCTGAGTGCTCCCAGCCACCTCTTCCCCCAGCAAAGCCTTCAGGGTCCACCCTGGTGATAGTCAAGGGCTGTAAAAACACCACAGTTACCAGGCCATAATTTTCAGTAGAAACCAATTGTGGATTTCATCTCCAAAGGCTGCCCAAGCTTAAACCCAGGTCGTGCTGCAGCAGACGCGTTTGTCTTTCAGTGCCTGAAATAACAAGCAGAAGACATTAATGTCAAGCACTTCCAGCTGATGAAACATTCAGACTTGGACCCAGGGTGAAATACGACAAGGATTTCTCAAATAGAAATAGTTTTTATGCGCCTTGTAGGCAGCTTGCTGTGTGTTGTGTGGTTTATGTCTCATCTGAGGGAAAGGGAAGAGGGGAGGTGTCAGAAGGACGTGCTCCCAGTGTTGCTCTGGTTAGCTTAGATGAGTTGTTTTAACCTCTCTGTATATGATTAAAAATTGCTTCAATATAATGAAAAGTAATAGGAATTGTTGAGTGGGAATTGAAAATATTGGCTTAAAATGCTCTCAGTCTTCTCCCATCAAGTTTTCTTTATGGGTGGAGAGCACCTTCTACAGGAAATGGATCTAATCCAAGTGAAAAACTTAGCACGTTTATTAGTCCTTTTTTGTGTTAAGCAGTTCAAGCATTAGGAGGATTTAACACACTTTTAACCCCCAAAGATCACGTTTCATGATTCCTGTAAATGTTTATATAACCTTCAGCCATGTTAAAGTGAAATACAGTTTAAAGAGAAATGAAACCTCTTAACCAGTCTCTGAATGAAACCCTGAAAAGCAGCACAGTAAAAGCTAAAATACCCAGGATGACACTCCACCATAACTCATTCCTGTCAAAAATAAGGAGCAGACTCAAAGCAGTCCCCATATGCTTCTTGCACTCAACAATCTCCTCCCATAAATTGATTTGTCATGGCTATCTTGGTGCAGAAGTTGGACACCTTTTTGATTGAATCCAGTTCTCAGAGGTGGACAAATGAGTGAGGTGGCACCAGAAACGCACCAAACCAGACAAATGAGGGATTTACAGTTCTTAACAACCCCAAAGAAAACCAGTGCCCGAGCAGTTCAACGTGTTCTTACACTGTGATGCTGCAGCAAGGGGCCAGACTCCAACTTGTGATGCTCGGGAGCATCAGCTGGATCCTGTTATTTACCCAAAGGTACAAATGCTGCCACTTGGATGCCCTGTGAGCAACTTTATCAGCTCTGTTATGCAACCAAACAGCCAGACACCAGCACATTCACCAAGAGCTGTTTTATAAATCATCCTTCTCTGCTGTTCCACAAAGCAATAAAAGCCAAGCAGCACCAACTCAGCTTCCTGCATCCCTGGTTACAATTGCAGGAGTAAATTGCTGCTTACAGCAGCTTCGCTGTCTGCCCAGCTTGAGCCTTATCTGCTATGCTGATAGGGGCTTGCAAAAGTTATTTCCAAGGACAACTCGACCTGCTGCACAGGGCTCTGGGTAGCTAGAAAATGTGGAGATGCAGGTGGGGCAAACCTTTGCTTCTTCCCTGTGTTACCCAGCCTGGAAGTAGTAATCTAATGTTGTTTCTTGAGCACCTTTGAATTATTTTTTCCCGATTTATCTGGGTGCTTAAATGTTGCATTTGTGTAGTGTGGGAGAAAACACAAATGTACTTCTGACTCCTACAGCCATGTGCTGCTCATTCTGGGATTATAGCTCAGCAAAGCCACAGCTTTAGTCCAGATTATTGGGGTTTAAGGATTTCTGAGATGAGCCATCAAATTTGGGCTGGCAGAGGCAGTCGGTGGCTGGACGGAAGTTTGGGGCTGTGGTGCCAGGTGACAAAATGATGAATCCTTGCCACTTCTTGCCCCATCCAGAGGATCTGTGCTGTCTGACTCTTTTCCCTTCTGGCACGGGGCTGAGGTTTGGCAAGGGTGAAAGTGCCCCGGTCCTGGAGGACTGATAAGCTTCGTGCGACCGCTGCCAAAGGAGGATGTGGAAGTTTCCTCCCAGCACTTTGTTTCTTATTGTGTTGCTACCTTCCGAAATGGCTAGGCACTGGCTTTTTCACATCCGGGAGAGGGGTTACATCACGGGATATTTAGGAAGAAGGAGTCAGGAATAAGCTCCTCCTCTCCTTAGCCTTTGGCTTCCACCAGACCCCAGCTCTGTACTGGTGCCTCGGTGGGGCGTGAGGAGCATCGCTCACCACTGACTCACTGCTGAGAGATTTTAACACAGCTTTGATTTGAAAGCTTTTAATTGCCTACCTGATGTCTGGCTCAATGAATTGTTTGACACCAACTCCATCCCTGAAACCGCTCAGGATGAGTCAGGCCAGCCCTTTGGAGACCTTTGTTATTATATTGGAGTGCAGGCCATGGATCTGTTTCCTGGCTTTTCAACCTGTTCAGTAGAGGTCTGGGTGTTGCACTCGGTGATGACGCAGTGAGAAATTAAGTTGTCCTCTCATGTTCTTACACTGTTCAGTGAGGTCTGAGCCTTTTTCTCTGCTGGACAGGAAGATGGTAGCAGGCGCTTGGGATTTCACAGCTCTTATGGGCAGGCATTCAAAAAGTGCTATTTTCACAGCTTAAAGATACGTATATATTCTGTAAACCAACTTCTTGAGCAAAGCATCGCCCACTGTACCTAAGTTTGCTTTTTCCGCTTATTCCCACAGGTGTTTTACGTCTCAGATCTCTTCAAACCCAAGACAAAGACTTGCCTGCCTCCACCTCCCATCCGGAAGGAGATCCTTTCACCTGTGGACATCATTGAGAGGAATAACCATCACAACATGGTGTAGAACTTGGAGGAATCGGATGGGTGTTGTATTTTAATTTTTCTTTTTTTTTTTTTTTTTTTTTGCAAAAAAAAAGTGACTGCTGACAGCAACTACCTGCTGCTCTCAAATCTCATCAGACAGTAGAATGTAGGGAGAGACTTTCTTGCCCGACCAGTAAAGTCTTACTCTGTGGTCTTTTCAACTTGCGACATTTGGATGAAAGGGGTGGTGGTGGTCAACTAAGGCAAAGGCGACAATGGAAAAGGAAAGGAAACCCACACAACACAAAAAGCCGAACAAAGAGAGGTGCCAGAGTTCTGGATGTGCAATTGGTTTGAGTGTTCATGTTGTAGTGAACGCCAAATTGTTCCTAGCCCAGCAAACACTAAGGGATTTTTGGAAAGCTGGCCATCCTAGATTTTTTTCTGACTGCGAAGATTTCCGATGCCTGCGAGAAAAAAAACCAACTCACGACTAAATTGTATAGCACTATGTATGAGCAACAGCACTGAGTCAAGATCTGGGATTGGTTTGTAAGAGTTGCTTTTTTCTCTTTTTGATCCTAGTTTATTTTTGCCTCCTCTCTTCCATACGGTGACTTAATTTACAAGAAGCTTGCCCAGTCCAAGATCTCCGAAGGGTCTCTGTTCTCTCTGCTCACACTACACGCCTTTAACGAGCGGCCCCGAGACGCGCAGTGAGGCCGGAGAGCTCCTTCCTCCATGCAGAGAAGCCACATTTCTTCCTCCCCGCTCGCTCCCTGGCGAGGGCTCATCCCACCCAAGCCCCGCTAAATGAAAAGAGCATCCTCCACTTCCCGGCCATCCCCTTTTGCCCCCAAAAAAACCCCAGCAGGTTTTCTGTGCGCCCACCCGCGGGAGCCGGCGGTGTGCGTGAGGGGAGCGGCGGCTCTGCCGAAGACTCGTTCGCACTACGACCCCGGGGCTGAGTCCCGGGGAAACTTCTATTCTGCAGTTTTGGGACGGGCTGCTGGGCGGCACGTCCCGGCCTGGGCGTCAGTCGGTTTGTGCATCCCCGCCTCTCCTCCTCCTCTTCCTCCTCCTCCTCCCTGGGGCACCCCGGGGTGCGCCATGGCAGTACCGGGTCCTGTGCTCCGCTGGGTCACTCCGGTGGGAAATGAGCTGTGCCTCTCTCGGGTGTGATGGGGAATTTTTTCTTTTGCCCAGAAGCCACAGGTCCTTGGTTTGCAGCCCTTCCACGAAGCGCGTTTGCAAAGGGATCCCGCAGAACACGCAGTACGGCCATTTGCACATCCTCCTCACAGAATCCGTCCTATCATTTCAACTTATAGCAAGCTATGGTTGTTTTTTTTTTTATATTATAAATATTATATAAATAATGTATAAAACCTTAAAAATTAACTATATAAAATATTATTTCTGAAACAATTTTAGATATATCCACTATGACTATAAACTGTGTCCTGACCTGTGTTATTTACATTTTGCTGCTTAAAAAAGCAATGAATTAATTTTTTTATAGTCGACTAAAATATTGTAGTTCTGTGGTAGTAATATTTTAATGAAAATAACTACAATTAGAGACATTTGTATAAAAAAAAACCATATTAAATTGTCTGTATTTTTGTAATGTTCCATTTTGTAAAGAGAAGAATATTCAAAGACTTTTGTAGAATACAAAATTGAAGTTTGTATCTGCGAAATTATTGCTGTATAAATGTGCTTTTTAAATAAAAGCTCATAACACAACTAAACATCCCGGTGCAAGGTGCATTCTGTCTTTGGGTTGCCCTTTCCTTGCCAAGCAGGGTCCTTGCCCAGGGGAACAGTTTGGGGGTGTGATGTGGATGTCGGATGACATTTTGGGATGTGATGGTACCAGAGGGCAGCTGGATAAAAAGAACCAGATACGACTTTGAATGGGAGTGATGAGAAGGTCCCACCAGCTCCTGACTGGGGGCACCTACGGGTTTGCATTGATCTTCTCTTTGCTATGCCAAGTCTTCGAGCAAATCCCATTTTACCTAAAGCATCCCTTTTTCTTTTGCAATCTAATACGCTTTAAAGAAATATTTTTGAAGTAAAATAAGGTCTGAAGAGCCACAGCCCAGCTGCTGATTGTCCTGGACAGCCCCTGCCTAGGAGGGCTCCCAGCTACGCTCTGCTCAAACACCTTTCCCATGAAGAGCAGACACCTTGCAGCTGCACCAAAACCTTGCAGCTTGCTGGGTTGCAAATGTGGGTGGAAGGAGAAAGAAGGAAAAAAAAAAGAAAAAAAATCCCGCAACTTGCACTCAGAGAGGCACACATGTAACAGGCACAGTTATGAGGCAGCCTGGATTTTTAAATTATTATTATTTTTATTTTTATTTTTTTATTATTGTTATTTTCCTCCTCCTACGGAGGTAAATGAACTTGGTGGTGGTGAGACACGGTCAGAGCCGCGTTTCGACCACTCCTTGTGTGAACCACATCAGCGAGATAACACGGCACAAATAACAGCAAGAATGCATGACAGGAAGCAAATACCACATCAAACTGCAAAGAGCAGGTGGAAATTAAGCCAGCAGAACTGAGCTAGCACTTGCTATTATTATCCTAATGAGAAGTAAAATTTTATTACGCGTGGAAAAACTTTGTAAACCTGTCCTAAATGCAAAGTGAGTTTTCGTGGTGCCACGTGTGATCTGAGCCTGAGTGTTTGGGGGTTGAGTGTGTTGCAGAGGTGAGACTTCAGCTTCGGGGCAATGGCTGTGAAGACAGACTCTTAATCCCCAGTTTATCTCCGAAATGCATTGCCTGGGTCTAGGTAACCCCCGCGGGAGAAGGAAACACTGCCCCGTCTGCCTGCGGAGCCCTTCATGTGCAGAGCCAGCCCCAGTGCAGCAACCACTGGGCTGGGAAAAGTGTTTGCTTCCATCTTGACCCCAGCTACCTGGAAAAAAACGGGAATACAGATGTCTGGGTGAAAGAGGAGGGCTTGGAGAAGGGTCAGAGGGGAAGTGGCACAGGAGGCAGTAAGAGCCTGGGCTGGGCAGTGGGGCTGGCGAGTCACTGGGATCTCACTCAGGATGTGAGGGTCAGCCTGGGGAGAGGGGGGAAAGGCCGTGGATAGATCTATGGAAGGCAACAGGGCCGAACTCTGTAGCGTGGGGCTGAGCATCAGCAGTGCCAAGTCCTGTTTGTGGCTGGGCGATGGTTGTTTCCCTCTCTGCTTCCTGCCCACCTCTCCCGTGCTGTCCCATTCCATCCCATCCTGGGAGGGTAAGGGCAGCTTTGCACGGCAGCTGGGTGGGTGCAGCTTTGCTGGGGCTCACCCCTGCTCACTGCCTGGGGAGTAAGAGAAGTGATCATTTCTGGAAGCATGGGTGGGAAAAAGCCAGGTCCACGGGGACCTCTCTGGTCTAGCCAAGCACAGAGGAACGTTTTAGTGTTACAGGAGGAATAAGGACTGACTTTAAACGAGCAGTTCAATGAAACCCCACAGAGAAGTGAAAGCCAAAGGAGAAGAGTTGTAGGTACCACAAACCACGAGTACGGTGACAGGCTGTACCTACTGCCCCTGCTTCCTGAAGGGCAGGAAGGAAGAGAAAATAAATAGGGGAAATGGAAAAAACCCCAAACCCTAACCCATACGAGTGCTGTGATCCCGAGGCCAGCAGTTTCTACAGTGTCTGCAGCTGCAGCTGGGGCTTGCACCTTGCCCTGCTGCGCTGCTTGGTCCTTCCCGCTGGGATGCTGAGCAGCCAGCAGACTTTGGGCTCGCATGCTGCCACTCTCTGCAGCTCTCCTGAGGAGGCAGATGGGTGTTCAAGCCCAGACGCACTCATGCAAACAAGACGTGTTGCTGGAGCCCCGGGCTGGATGCTGGTGGCGGCCTTTAGTGCTGCAAACCCTGGGCTCTGCTCATGCTGATGCTAATCAGGGGCTGCGGAGCACCCAGCCGTCTGCCTTTGATGCTGGGGCCTGGCTGGCAGAACCTCTCTGCACAAGGGGACATTCTGGTCAAACCTGTCTTTTTTTGCACCGGGACCGGTTGAACACGTTTTCAAAGGCAGGGGTTCCTGCGTGCACCTGACTGCCATGGGAGCAGGTCTTTTGTTCCAGGGGAAGGGAGGTTTACGCAAGCCCTGGGTCCGGCCGTGTCTCGGTGCGTCTAAACAGCTTCACTCAGCAAGAATGCCTTGGCAGCCTGCAGAGGCTGGAGCTGTTGTACTTCTGCTCAATGATTTTCGGATATGAAGCTCTCAATCAAGGGAGGGGGAGGGAGGAGATTTGCCCCACAAGCAGAGACCTGTTTTTCTCATGCTCCAAGCCTGCCCTTGTTTTGGGTGTCCGAAGGTTTCACCCAGCTCTCTGTGAAGCCAAAACCAACATTCAGCCGTGGAGCCAGAGGACGTGTTGGGCTGAGGTCCTGCTGCACAGGAGGGCTGATGTCAAGTCTGCATCCATGGCTGGGGTGCAGCACAGCTGTCCCTGGAGCCAGCACCCCACTTCAGCTGCATTTTTCCCCCATCTTTGCCTTGGCACCTCCCCTGCCTTCATGCACCGTTCTCCTCTCAAAAGGCAAGCAATTCCTCCCTTGTGTTTTACCTTTTCCTCTGGACACCAGAGCAGAGGTTCAGATTTTTAGGAATGAAGTGAATCACTTGCCTTCTGGCTTCTGTAAACACGGTCCGTACACCTGCCCACAGCGAGGAGCTGCTGCCCATCTCCTCCAGACTTTCCTACCGTTGCTCCCTGGGTGCCAGGCGATGCTCCAGGCACAGCCCTGACTGCTTGGATTACCAAGCAAAACTGAACAGAAGTTGTCACCTTCACTGGAGGAAGCAGAAGGTAGAAAACAACCTCCTGTTGACTCAGCGGGGGGAGGGAAAGACACAAAAACAAACCCCAAAACCCAACAACTTTCAATTATCACCTTTGCACGCCACCCCCACTGGCACCAGCCGGCGCAGGAGTGCCTGCGTTAGCTTGTCTCGAGTTACAATTTCCTCGGGGCACAGACTACACCTATGTGTGTGTTTGGGTAATAATGATCCGACTGGTTGTGATGAATCCCCGCCTCATCCTATCTGTAGCTAGAAGGGAGCGAAGTCACCGGGAACATCTCCCAGTTTCCTTAGAAAGTCTCGTTCCGTGAGTCCCTGCCCTGCCAGCGCCGCCGAGTGCCACCGCGGCGGCACCTCGCGGGCAGCGCTGCTTATGATACATAGTGCTATGGCCTCGTGGAGCGCTTAATTCTTGTCTTGAACCCAGAAAATAACCGTCTTGGCTTATTTATTTTTTTATTTATCTATTTTTTTTTCCCATCTCTCATCGGGTGACTCTCGGCGCTGTGTTTCGGGACACGCGAAGCGCGAGGCTGCCGGGTAATTCGGCGCCGGTGGCAAAGGGCTGAGCACCTGCAGCATCGGAAGGCACGAGCTCTGCCGGGTTTGATCTCACTCTGTGCAAAGGGTTCGTAACCAGCTGGAACAATGGGCTGCTATTTAAGAAAAACAGCTTTCAGTGTTTCCACGTGTCAGCAGAAAGTTGAGGGTCAGAACCACCAAAACACCAGACTGTGTGTACGCACACATCCACGGATGGGATAAATGGGAATTGTGGTGGGTTCAGCTCACCCCTGAAGTGTTTGAAATGGTTCAAAATATACCAAAACTTGAAATTATGTGACTTCTCTTTCCCACCTGAAAAATTACTAAATTGAAACAAAGCCATCCCTTTATTTGTACAGGAACTGGTGTGAAAAGCTTGGCTTTCCCCCCGCGCTTTGACATCTCCATTTCCAGGTGTGTGGTGTGAGTGCATGTGAGCTGAGGTCAGCCTGAGATATAAATTAAATAAAGGAGCATTTAATTCTTGCTAGGCTGATCTTTCCCCTGGAGAAACATCCTGAACGGAACAGAAAGAATGGTGCTGTTTCAATAAGGAACTCAGAAGGAAAATAAAGTGTTAAAAAGAGAATAAAATCTAAAAAAGAAACACTCTTTTTATCCAAAGAAGCAAGGGAGCCAGATCTCCTGTGAGCACCATCTTTTCAAAGGGACCTGCCTTCTACACAAGTGCGTAATTTGCTTATTTTCAAAGAAATTTTAGTGATGTTGAAGGCAAATTAATAACACTGCTCCAGCCTCCCAGGGCTTGTCTGAACAAGAAAAGTTGTTAATGTTTAATATGAGGTAAAATTTTAATCCATTTCATTAAAGTGTGTAGATATTCTTAGTTCATTTTTAAGCAGGATTAGCCGTGTTTACCTCAAGTCAAGTAAGCACAAGTATAACGTCAACTGATATAAGCCTTGCTTAAATTAAAGGAAGAATAACTACCAAGGCTTAGGGGAGGGAGGGAAAAGCCCATTGAAGCTTTTATTTAAAACAAAAAATGGAGATTTTTTTTTTCCTTTACAAGGTATTTCTTTCCATGGGAAAACAATAAAACCCAGAAAAAGTCTATGAAAGTTTTGCTTGTAAATGATGAGAGGGTTGCAGCTGAAAAAACACTGCTTAATTCAGGAGAGGTAATTCTTTTCAGCAGGGCCAGCCTAAGCATCCCCTTGGATGGATCTGGGGGGAGTCTGGGCCTGTTGGACATGGCAGTTCGAACTCGCCCTTCTAAGAGCCACCAACACTGACCATCAACAAATTAATGATGCCCCAGCCCTCACTCAGGAATCATCCAGCAGCTCTTAGATTTTGCCTTGTAGCCTATGGCCAAGGTACCGCAAGTCCTTTAGGAAGAAATCCAGGCTCAGTGTGAAGGTGCCAGATTAAATGGGATTTACCACATCCCTTGGCCAGCTGTCCCACCAGCTCATTGGCCTCACTGTTAAAAACATGTTAATACTTCCCTTGGTTTTCATTAATAACTGCTTCTGTGTTCCTGTGCCCCATATCCTTTTCCTTTTATTTATCAAAAAAAAAAAAAAGGCTTTTTTTTATTAAATTGTGCCATTTTCCCAGAGCTGAATCCCCTGGTTAACTTTTCATGGGGTTTCCTCACAAATAATGCTTCTCGGTTTAAAACTTGCTCAGGTTTTTTGCTTCTCCTACAAGAACATAAGAAATGCTGCAAGTTAACACAAAATCAGTGGGGAAGGGACCAGCTGGGGACCGATTTTCCTTTGTACAAGCAATTAAGCAGGAGCACCTTCTGCTTGTAGGTCAGATTTAATCTGGTGCTCTTCTAGGGGAGAGATTCCTTATCAGGTCTTAACCCCTCCACCTTCCAGGCCCCGAGAGAATAAAGGCTCGACAGCATTTGCCCTCCTTCAGCCTTCTTCAGTCAGGCACCTTATCTGCCAGACCCAGGGATACTTCTGAACTCTGGGCACTCCTGAACAGCAGATAACTCTGCCCATGGGGTTTTCTGTAGCTGCAGAAAAGGCCCCTCTTAAAAGTGAACATTAATGACTTCCAGTGTGTAAGATGAGTTTCACCAAGCAGTGTTGAGGGTGGGCAGTGCTTCCAAGCTTGTGCAGGGCGGGATAAATCACTTTATACTTGGTATGAATTAGGTATGACACTGTTGGACAGGTGAACTGGGTCAGCACGAGTTAGGGTTGGGTGTATTTAGCAAAAATCTTTGAGGTTTGAAGGTGAATCCTTGGGGTGATGTGAAGCTGCAGGGTTAAGTCATGGAAAGAAGATTCTGTGTGGATTGACAGCACCTTAAAACTCACACAGCACAGCTCTATCTAACCACCTCAGCTTTCCAAAGGAGCTACAAAGGAGCTGGAAGTTACCTCTGTGCTAAATTCTGGCGCTGCAGCTGATGTTCCAGCAGAGACAAACACAGATGTGACCTCGCAGTGAGCACAGAGCAGCACCCTGGGCTGAGGGTGAATAACTGCACAGACACCAGCGAATGCGAGCTGAACAAAAAGCTGCAGGACACTTTGCACCTGCGCTGCCAGGCTGGAGGGGTGAGGGGAGGGATGCTAAGCACAGGGTTACATCTTCAGTTTTATTACTTACGGATAAAATATTCAAATAACTGTGTGCCTGCTCCCTGCCTGAACTGGCATGAAAATAGGAAGACAATTGCCTGGCTGAGCTCTTGGAGGAAGATTTGAATAAAGAAGGCAGGTTTCCTGGAGGCACTAAGCCATGCATGTCTTATCTTGCAATGAAGCTCTGCAGAAGCAGCCGGGCTGGGCACCGAGCAGGTGGATTAACTGTTCAGGGGAAAGACATGGAAAGCAGCTTTCTTGTAGAGCAGGTCTCCATATGAACGAGTCCGAGGCAGCGTGGATTAGTGCTTAAACTAATGAAGCAGCCGCCAGACCTCACCAGGAGAAGATTTTAGCACATAGCGGGACAGCCTTCGACAGGCTGGCACCCCTGCACGCAGCCAGAGGCTCTGGGAGAGAGCAGCCTGCCTGTAGCCAACCTCCCAAAAATACACATTGTGCTTTAATGGGAGCCTAACACAAACACTGCCAGCGCGGGACCTGTAATGAGCTTCCAGTTTGCCTCAGGACGTTTTCTCCCAGTTTGGTTGTATTTATGAGCAGCTATTTTTGCTTAAGTAGAGAAAGGGGGAAATAAATGGCATGGGCAGAGCTCCACTCGCCCCTGCACCCACAGTGGTAGAGGGGTGACCTTTTGGGGTCCACTCATCAGCTGCTGTGCTTTATTATTTTTCAGGAGGGGAAATATATTCATTTTCACAGATAAAAGCCAGGCAACCAAGGGGTTTATTAAACAGAAAATGAGCTTAAGAACAAAGAGAGGCAAACCTAAGGTGTCAAGGTGAACAGGAGTGGGTTGAGGTTGGGGCATGGAGGTGGGTTTGGCTGTAGAGCAGTCATCCTGCTCCACCCATGGAAAACCTTTGGTGGGTGGGTTTGGGTTCTCCAGGAAACCGGGGCGGGTGGCAGGAGTCAGAAGGGAAGTGTATCCTCAAGGGACACCCCTATGGCATTTCCCCCCATCTGCACTATCAGCCAAGGCAGGTAACCTTGTGAGGGGGAAGCCAGTCTGCTGGTATTTCTGCTTGCCAAAAATGCTCGGGGTTTCTCCTCGCCATTCCTCACTTTATTAAGGCGGCTTTGAGTTTGGGGTTTTCCCTTGAGAAATTCCAGTATTTCACTGTGTGCTTTCCTTCTGAATTGAGTCAGAAAATCAAAATATTAACCTTTTTGGGGTTTTTTCCCCCATGGAATGGGGAATTCCAAACAATCCCTATTAGGAAACATTAAGCAATTTTTGTGCAAATCCCTTTGCCCGTCCCGTGCAGCCCCACATAGCTCCAGACACTCATCACAGAAGTGCCCTTGACTCCAACATCACTTACAACCTCAAGGCAGTCAAGGAACACTTTTTTTCTTTCCTTCAGTGCTTCAAGACGTGGAACGAGCGGGAAAACGAGATTAATTATTTTAAAGCACGGTGAGCTCGTGCTCACCGACAGCAGCTGCGCGAGTCCATTGCTTGCCACCATCCTGTGAGATACCGCCCGGAGCATCACCCCTGAGCTCAGGAAAAACTCGGCTCTCCTGGCACCGCCGCTGGGTGCCCCAGCAGGGATGACCTAACTCCTTCTCCCCTCGAGCTGTGCTAATCGATCCTCGGGGTTTAGAGGGTGCTTAGCAAAGGTGCGGCCATCCCCCGTGCTAAAGCCTCCGGGGAAGGCGCTTTTGCTGCAACGACCCATTTCCTCTCCCTGGAGCAATGCAGGCAGCTAAAGCGGGGGCAAATGTTCCGACAGTAATGAAGTGACGGGGTTGAAATGGCTCCTCCGGTAACACACCGTCGCCCAGCTCTGGTTTCGTGTTTAGTTTGCTGTGTAGCGAATGCCAAGCACCTACAGACCTCTGCGAATCCCGGGCGTGTTTTCTGAGGTTACTCAGGCCCTCTGCTCGTTCAGATTTTAACAGGAGCTGGCGCTACCCGGGCAAAAGGGGTCTAAATAACCTTTTATGTACAGACCCCACGTCCTGAGCATGAGCCCTGCACCCACACTCCGCTGCCATAAACAGCGTGAATCACACGACGCTCAATCTGCAGAAACCCATCACAGCGTGATAAAAGTCAAGCGAAACATCCTTCACCTCCTGTAGATAACCCAGGCCAGAGTCAAAATAAGTGCCAGCAGAAGGAGCGTGTTCTTGCAGCACGGGGATTTCCAGGAATGCTCCTTTCCTTACCCAAAAAACCTCTGTTGTCCGAAGGCTCCCGGCATTTGAGCAACCGGGGGCTGAGCCGAAGTGAGAACTCGCTGCCGGGGCCCGGCAGCACATGTTTCACATTAAGGAGCTGTTTGAGGGGCCTGTGTGGCTTAGTGGATAATTCATCAGGTTTGTCCCCTTGCAGCTCACATGGCCAGAATAGCCTGTGGTCCTAAAGGAGGAAAAAAACCCGCGGCCTAAGCTCAGTGGTTTCCATCGCGGAGGTTCTGCTCTGGTGTGAAACAGCCGGTGGTGCAGAGGTCTGCGGGATGGACCCGCGGGAAACCCCAGCCCCACCTTATGTGGGACCCTGGGAGCAGTTTTAGGATGTGACAGTGCCAGTCCTGCCATCCACGGCTTCTCTGTGGGTCCCCTCCTCCATCCACAACCTCGGGAGCGATCGGAAAGGTGAGAAAAGCGATGAAAACGCGTTGGAACACAAGCCCGAGGATCTAGCACATAAATAGCAAAGGAAGGGGAGATAAATACTGCGATAGTCTTTAAATATCTGTGAAGGAAACCAGGCAGGAGCCAGTTTGGCTACAGGGGGACAGCTGGAAGGAAACGATGGATGATCCCGATCTCACCCAGTGGCTAAGTGGATTTCTAGCCACCGTTCTCACACACACCAAAAAAAAAAAAAAAAAAAAAAAAACAAA